>CAJHUC010001105.1:0-35870 GCA_905146915.1 Ostreobium quekettii
GTGGCACCCACATATAACCAGGAACACAAGTCATATGGCTCTCATCAAAATGGTAGCCGCACCGGCAAAAGCATTACAAACAATAACCTTGGCATGAGCCGGATCATCTGGAAGCATCATGCTTTGAAGGTTGATAATAGGGGCAAACCCATTCTCCAACAACCTCAAATTTAAGGAGTATCAATTCGCAAGAATCCCAATGTGGATGCGCAGGGAAAAGCCCACGGAGATCGCGGATATGAGCCCATAGAGGCGATCCACGACCCTATGGAGGGCAAGCATGTTACAAGCCCCACGCAGCTCAAGGACACTACTATCGAGGTGTTAAAATGGGCGGGACGATGCTTCCAGTGCTTCAAGCCATTCAGCCCTGGGCATCTATCCGACAGGACTTGTGATCAGCATGGTACATTGCCACTGATGAAGGTGTAGAATCCCCCAAGATAATGGCGACCAAATGAGGCAAATGGCGGAGCTTTGGTCAATGTATTACAACGGTGGTGGGCCCCCTGGTCCAGACAAGGTCGAGTGCACTGGAGAACTGAGACAAATAGCCTATGGGGTGCCCACTTTTATAGGTGGCGCGCTCCCCCTCTCGTCATGACACCCTCGGCCTCCTGTAATGTCCAATACACTCCTATAATGCCAACCTCGGCCTCCGGTAATGCCACCTCGGCCCTTGGAGAGCCACTCACATGGTCCCTTGGCCCCTTGGCGTGCCTCTAGTAATGCCAAGCGGCTTCCCCAAGCTATACCACGTCCCTCCAATGTACCATGGCCGTAGGGGCGCTTGTACCTGTGATCCAATGTAATGCAGGTACCTGACAGGTGCCCGTACTGCCGGATCAACCCCATAATCCCTTGGAGTGTACTCCACCACTTCCTGGCGGCTTCCGTCCGCCCATGACCGCGCATCACATCATAATAGACTATAATGTTTATAATCACACGGATTCCATCAAGGAATAATGCCCCAAATGGCCAAAAATGGCTAAATAACCTAAATTGCCTTAATAACCTCATTATACCGAAAATTGGCCCATTTAACCAGATGAACGTGGCGATCATGATTAACACATTTTGTTACTCAGATGAACTCATCTAAGTCATCTAAGTCATCTAATTACCCGTCAAAGTACAGTACAGTGTCCAGTCACTACAGAAGGTGAGATCCCCACCAATGAAGTGGAGTAAAGCATGTCACAATGTGGTGAACTCTATTTGCCTAAAAGAGCAAAGGAGTAATGTGACTAATCGCACTCTGAGAGTGCAGCCTGTGAACCACCGGCAAATTGTTCCACCTATGGTACCTATTTCTAAAGTGTCTACAGTGGGGGTACTAGCCGGTATTAAGCAGCAGCGAAAGAGTCACAATGACTCTACAACCCGAGAGGGTAACAACATGTAGTCAGACCATTCTGACCGCATGCTCCTTAGTAAGCACTTTTAGCACATCCAATCCCTAGTGCCTCATCAGTTTACCTTGGATGCTTACGCTAACCCCAAAGGGGACAACGCTCATTGCGAGCGGTTTTGTTCAACTACAAAGAGCTTTCTCAGATAGTCTTTGCAGGACGAATTTGTGTGGATTAATCCACCCTTCCAGAAACCCATGCTCTTTCTGGAACATTACTTTGCAGAACATGCAAATCAACCCACTAAGTGTGGATCCACAGTGCTCTGCGGAGCATGCATCTTAATGCTTGCATGGTGGTGTTTCACCGAACACCCACGCCTACAGCGCATGTGCACCCTGGTGCATTACCCTAAGGGTACTCGGTTGTTCACATAACCAACCATCGACCAATCTGGTCGAACACCATGGCTGGAATCCCTTGGCTAGTTAATGTGCACTATGGAACCCCAACAGGAGTTCACAGTCAGCGCATTCGTGGCGTGCAGTCTGACTAACCTCGGCTAATATTTGCAGGCCATATTAGTCATCAGCTTGCGCCAATCCTTTTTGATACTGGTGCTACCGGCACCGCCTATATTACCCCAGCATGTTGCCGACGACTATGGTTACACCCTAAGCAGCCCTCAGGGGCCTCTAACCAGCACATCCGCCGGATTCATCGGTTGCAGTGGCTAGCCCGCGCTACTCGTCAGGTGGTCAACCCCACTAAGTTCTCTACCCCTTGAAGTGTTTCATAGGACCCTCCTGAATCAGAGGTCCTCCTTGCCGATGGCACTGCACTTCCCTCTTTGGGAGTCATTGACATTCCTTTAACCATCCAACGTTATAAGGATATCGTTCGTTGTGTTGTTATTGATCTTTCTGACAATTACGACATCATTCTCGGCGATAACTAGCTCTATCGAAGATATTGAAGATATCGATATCATTCTTCACAGTACAGTGCCTAACGCTTCTCCTGCCGCAACCCCTTTGGGTCTTCCTTGTGCCCCTTCGATTGTTCGTTGTTTGGGCCATTTGTGTTCCCTTGGCCATGCACATCGTGCCTACCGGCAGGGATCCCCTCTCCATTTGGTTTTGGTTTGCCGGGTCGGCGACCTCCCTGAGGGGGATGCACCAGGCCCTTTGGCCATGGCCATGACACAGCAAGGTCGAGAGACCACATCCGCCTTTGTCGATCCTGACAGAATCTCTGCACTTCTGAAGGAGTATAAAGACCTCTTTCCTAAGGAATTACCTGCAAGCCTTCCCCCAGATCGGGGTGTAGCCTTAACCATTCCCTTAGAGGAAGGGACCAAGCCGGTAAAGGCTTTACGCTTAGCGTCCAGCATTCTGGTATAGTCCTAAGGAGATGGACGAGATAAGGAAGCAGGTAGATTATCTTTTACGGAAAGGTCTTATTACGGAGAGTAGCAGCCCTTTTGGGGCCCCAGTACTATTTGTACCTAAGCCTGATGGCAGCCTCCGAATGTGTATTGACTATAGGGCGTTGAACAAGGCTATTGTCAAAAATAAGTGGCCTATACCAAGGATAGATAACGTGTTGGATCAGCTCCAAAGAGCTAAAGACTTTTCAGCAATTGATTTGCAACAAGGGTAACATCAACTCAGAATCAATAAGGCCGATTGTGCCAAAACGGCATTTGTGACGCCTTTGGGCTTATATGAATTCAAGGTGCTTTCTTTCGGACTCGCAAACGCCCCCGCAATCTTCCAGCAGACAATGCACCATATTTTTGGTGAACAAATTGGCAAACACGTCCTAGTTTACTTGGACAATATTTTGGTGTTTAGCCAATCTGCGGAAGAATATTTGCAACACATAAAACAAGTGTTAGAGGTGCTACAATAACAAAAGTTATATTGTCGTCTGCACAAATGTCAGTTCAATAAGGAGGAGATCTCCTACTTGGGACACATTGTGTCACAAGAGGGCATACGCCCAGACCTGGAAGGGATTGAAAAAGTACAGAACTGGCCTGTACCACAGTGCGTGAAGCACGTTCAGCAGTTTCTTGGCTTAGCCAACTACTTTCAAAAGTTCATCCAGAGCTATTTGAAAATGGCAACTCTCCTGATAGACTTGACCAAAAAGAATGGCAAGTGGGAGTGGACAGCCAAGTGCCAGGCAACATTTGAGCACATAAAGGAATGCTTAACAATAGCTCCTTTGCTTAAAATGCCAGACCCTGGCAGACCCTTCGAGGTCATTGTAGGCGCATCCCAAACTGCTGTGGGAGTAGTCCTCATGTAGGATAACCATCCAGTCTGTTACGCCAGCAGGAAATTTCTCCTTGCAGAGCTGAATTATAGTGTAACAAACCAGGAGGCGTTAGCTTCCGTGCACGCCGTCTAGTTATGGCGTTGTTACCTGGAGGGGACACGTTTCAAACTGGTAATGGACCATTGCCCACTGACATATCTTAAGTCACAGCCACAGCTGAGCAGGCGGCAGGCCAGATGGTCAGAAGTCCTGCAACAATTTGACTTTGAATGGGAGTATCGCCCAGGGCAAAAGAATGTGGCTGATCCACTTTCTCGAATCCCACCTATTCCTGGTGAACAAGAAGCTAGGAGGAAAAGTCAACTGGCTATATGTGGCTTAAGGGCAATGCACAAGCGGGGAAACGACCAACGGTCGAACAAGATGGTAGAGGCAGAAGATCTAGCCTCCAAGATCCGTCAGGCGTACAACCATGATCCCCAGTTTGAGTCTGCAAAACAAAAGCAAGATTTGCGCTGTACAGACGACTTATGGTTGCGAGGCGAGTAGGTATATATACCAGTCAGTTTGCGGACTAAGATATGCCAGTTGGCGCATGACCATCCAAGTGTAGGACACTTTGGTCAAGCCAAAACCCTAGACTTAGCCCAGAGGTATTACTGGTGTCTAGGAATGCGACGAGAAATACAACTATATGTTGTAGACGTGGCCGCTCAGCTTTTTTTCTGTTAATTTACTTCTATAATTTTTTTAAACACAAACAATCCGTCCGTCGATTTTTTGTTACTTAGCCAGGGACGGGTTTCCATAGACGTTCATGCCATGTCAGCTTTCATTTTTTTTGGCTCTGGAGCTGTTTGTCAAGGGGTGTTTGCAACCACCGGTTTTTGTAGAAGTGTTTTTTTGTCCGTTGCCTTTCCTGGCATCCTGTTGCCATCCATCACGGACTTTGAGATTCCGGTAGCGTTCCGTTGGTCAACGGCGGTTTCTGTTGGAGGCAATTTTTGCCAAGCGGATTTTTTTCCCTCTGTCCAGCAACCTTTGCCTCTAGATACAGGCCACAGTAGTGACATAACGAGGTGCAATATTAATACATGTGTAAACAACGTATGTCTACTTATTTGCAATCCATGCCATCATAAATGCTGCCTCGGCCGATACTCCTTGCCAGACTGGGGACGCAACCCGTTGTTCTCTCCCGGCCATCCCTTGCAAACACTAGACTACATATATAAACACACTCTGGGCCCAAAGGCAATCCCCCGCTGCGTTTTCCTGGCCAACCCACGGCCGGTATTCTTTGCCAGATAGGGGATGCAACCCGCTGTTCTTTCCCGGCCATCCCTTGCAAACGCTAGACTATATATATAAACACACCCTGGGCTACACAGCAATCCCCCGCTGCGTTTTCCGGGCCAACCCATGGCCGGTACTTGTTGCGGTAATGAATAGCTAGTAATCTTTGCCAAATGCACATGTTCACTCGTAGCAACTATAACAAAATTCGTCATGGTTCGTCATCTGATGCCTTGGACTTTGATGTGGTCCTTGATGACGTCTTTGGCTTCCTGCGCTCAGTTAGATGCCTCCGTATCCTAGTGCGTGCTGCCATGCTCTTTCTATGCTTCTTTTTCCTTTTGCAGTGGTTTTCCCACCCTTGGCACTGCATGTACCATCCCACCAATGACCCCCTGCACACACACACACAAAGCATACCTTTATCCCTACTCTAGACTTCGCCAATGGGTTCAACAAGAACGAAGATGGATATATAGATATGCAAGTGGATAGCTAGGGACGTGCCACCTCACCTATCGACATTAGCAGGGGTCATGTCCATCCTTTTCGTGGCGAGCACCAAGCCGGCTTTTGAAAAACTCCGCTCTGATGATGCGGAGGATGCTTGCGCATGAAAAAGCATGGCGTCAACCCCAATACAACGTCCCCAAACTAGACTGGGCCAATGTGTCCAACAACAATGAAGATGGACAAACAAATATGCAAGCAGATAGTTAGGGACGCACCAGATCACCTGCGTGGCCAGCACCCTCCGCGCCAATTTTGCAATCAGAGGAAACCTTGACTCGTTGCTGCACCACCAGTCTTCTGCCAACCAGCATTCCTGTAGCTCTGTTGGTCGCCAAGTATACTTAAACCACTCTGCGACGGTTGTCTTGATGTTGTTGGGGAATGTCGGCAGATTGGGGTTATGCTTCCGGGATAAAGTTTTTCTTGTTGGGCGCAACTCCCCCCTGTCCCTTGGGTCAGTGGCCTCGTCCAACCAACTCACATATTTGGGACTGACATCGGGTGCGTCGTCACCATCAGAAAGTGGAGCCGCATTGTCCAGAATCGCAGTGGGGCCATTCACATGGGCGTCTAACTGCAAATCCAACACATGCATGCATTTTGACATGAAAACAAGACAATTTTTATACTAGCCTTAAGGCCGGTACCTTGAACTGCCTGAACTGCAAATCAACAAAATACTTGCATTTCAACATGCAACCAAGCAAACTTCTGTCCCGGCCTAGTGGCCGGTACCCCGAAGTGCCACTTGTACACCATCATATTTTCATCATGACAATAGGCATACTCCGTTACTATAAACATGCTGGATTACATGTGCCACTCACCAGTTTGGAAACTTCCAACACGAGCATATCAATAAAACTCTTGAACGACAGGTAGTCCTCTGTGACCGTAGGCCAGTCACTTTTATTGTCCTATATTCTTCGCATCCACTGTAGATGGCACCTCCTACCATCCATTGCTGCAGCAAGACCCCACGAGTACACCAGCATGGGATCGTCAATTATGCTCAGTAATTGCTTTTTGAAAGCCGTCGCAAACACGTAGCCCGCATCACTGCCCGCCATACTATCATCCACTGTACCCACCTTATTGTATATTAACTTCAACAAGAAGTATAACGTATCTGAAATAGTCACATATTGATCGCCTTCAAGGCGCTCGGAGACTTCCCTGATGGGTTCCAAAACGCCCCGCAACTGCCGCAACCCCATCCACACATGGCGCTCAAATATATAGCTGGCGTCCTTCTCTTCCTCCTCTCCCTCTTGTCCTCCTTGCTTCCCCTTAGCTCTTTTTTCTTCTCTTTCTCTGCAACGATCTCCACTTTCTTGGAGGTCATATATTTGTAAATTGATTGCTCAAGCAGCAACACACATCGGATAAGGAAATACACCAAATTCCAGTGTGTCGGGCACCATCCGCTCACACGCAACACCCGTCCTAGGAGCGGGGTCCCATCCATTGGCCACGCCAATTCATCGGAGAGGTACCCCGGGTCATCCTTGTCCTTCACAGTGTCGTTCCCCAATTCCTCATTAGAGCACAAAACACTTACAACGTCGGGGTCGGACGCACCATGATCACCAAAATTCTGCTACAAAAACACACATTGCAGCCTCCCCAATTCTGTCTGGACCAATGGGGACCTCCGCACATGCACAAAGAATGCCTGTACTAGAACAGTTACAGACTCCACCTCTGCCAACGCATATTGGACAGCCGTGTTCAACATATGGCACACACATGGGTGCCAATCGAAAAGAGCTTTATCTTGGGCCCCATTAATCATGGCCCTATCCCTGCCGGTCGTGATGGCGGGGTGCTCGTGATCAAGTTCGTTGCGGAACGCTGCAAGGAGGTTTCTTCTCATCTCATCCTCTTGTGTCTTGTGTATAGCCGCCACCTTTGGTGGTAGGCCAAAATCTAGTCGGGTGTGGAGAAGCTTGTCACGAATGGACGCGTGGTCGTAGCGCCCAGGAAAGCTGGATGTGCCTTGACAAAGTGCCGCCCAACATGCCATTGAGCTATTTTCCATTTTTCAGTTGACTCATTTGGCAAATTATTAATACTTAGCTCAGGCCCTTCCCAGCGGTGATCGCCGCTGGTACTCAGCCGCAGGCAGCACACACATAGGATACATCATCACGGCGTACTACAAATCATAAGTGCAGGCCCTTCCCGGCAGCGATCGCTGCTAGTACTTGGCCACAGCCAGCACACACACAGGACACGTCATTATGGCGTGTTATTCATCAGAAGTGCAGGCCTTTCCTAGCAGCGATTGCCGCTAGTACTCAGCCACATGAGTACACACAACACATCATCATGGCATCATACGCTGTGTCCTGTGCCCTGGGTGCATGCAGCAAGTAATATTAATAATATGATAATAACCCACACCCACACCCACACCCACACCCACACCCACACCCACACCCACACCCACACCCACACCCACACCCACACCCACACCCACACCCACACCCATACCTACACCCTCCCCCCCCACACACACATCAAGATGCAACCTCACCTAAAATGTGCCGCTTTAGTGTCCATGACTCATCCAACCAATGTAATGTAGTTGTGAGGTAAGCTTCGTTTGCACGGGAGGTCCACACGTCGCATGTCATAGCCACGGAGGTGGTCTTCGTCACCTCCCTAATTTCCTGCTTGATGCTCATCTTTATTGACTCGGCTTGATCTGTAATATTTTGCATAATAGCTTGTCTGGATATCCATGGCCAGCGCGGCACGAACCTCCTCATAAATCGGCAAAACGCCATGCGTCGACCAAACTAGTAAGCAAGGTTCATCGAGCAAGTCAACTAGCCCAGAGCGGTGCACGCCGCATGCCACTCCTTACTCCTGGGACTCCATGCTTCAAACGTCGGTCTTGCCTGTGCGTCCAGTATCATTTGGCTACCAGACCACAATTTAGCCAATGCATCCTCCAAGTCCTGTGCGTTGCACACGTTGTGCACGTTCTTGAGGTGGCCCCAGGGCCCACTCCATGTTGCACTCCTCCAATCTTTCTTGAGCATATACATAGGCTTGGGTAGCCTTTTTCCATGTTGCACGCATAAAATACACCTGACAGAGATGGATGTCAGGTTTCCCTCCTCGTCGCACTTGCGCATCATATCAAAACCCAGGAGCGCCCAATCGTAATGGTCGGGATCCCTCTTTCTCGCCCTCCTCTTCTTCTTCTTCTTCTTCTTTTTCCCGTGGGTTCCATCCCCATCATCGTTCGGGATCGATGGGCCATCGACTTTGATGACATCATCCTCGCCCGCCTTTTCCAACGTTCGCGGCCCTAGCGCACTGCGTCTCTTCTTCTTGAAAGCGCTGTGTATGGACTGCTGCTGGGCAGCTCGTCTCTTGCGGGCCTCCAATCGCTCGCCTCTGGTCTTCACAGTCGGCTCAGACGTTGTGTCAGACATCACCGGTGCCACCCCCGCGTAGTTGAACAGATCGATACTATCAGGAATTGATTGAGAAGGTTTTAGCATAGGGTCGTGACCTGAAACGCAAGCGCAGTGGTTGAACCAACACAATACGATATGCTAAAAACATTGCAGTTACTTACATTGAAAATATCAACAAAAATATCCCTCAGGCCTAGCGACAAACCGAACTTCTGTCCCATCCAATCGGCCAGTACCCCAAAGTCTGAGTCACTCCTGGCCCCCCTCATCCTCTTCATCACTGCCATAACTATAAGTTGAAGCACTCCACTCATCGTGGTCTAGTACTCTATATTGCCAATCATCGTCAAGGAAAAAACCTGCCTCAGCTAATCGGTTCTCTAGTCTTCTTAACTTATACTAGTATACATTATGAGTCCTTGCTACCGTCTTGTACCCACCCCCCCATTTGTGCTCCCCGTGCGGGCCATTTATTCGGATGTCCAACACTGCCGACGCAAGGCACATCCGCCCCTACTGCCTATGTCGCATCCGCGCTGCCCGTGTTGCCGCCCTCTACTCACACACACGTTCCATTCTCCTCCTCTCTATATCAAGGAGGACCTGGCGCCATTCGCCAGACCTTGCACGCGCCGCCTCCATCCCCCCTAACAAAACAAAAATAGACCTACAGGCCAGGGCAAAGTGTGCTCTGTCCCTTACATTCAACCTATCCCCAATCATAGCATATATCAAAGGTGGCATCCCAAGGAACTCCAACTCCATCCTTTCATTAGCTGAGACCCTATCCCTCAAGTTTGCAAGCCCAACATGGACCCCTGCCCGGTGTTTCCTCGTGCGCCGCTTTGTGCCGTCAGGCCTCCGCTGGCCTTGGCGAACGCCACCTACACCGGCAAAGGCAATTGTTGGACATATAGTAGTGCAGCGTTTCCTGGCCAATGGGCAGTTGGTACTCTGCCTTTCCCGGCCAAAAGGCGGCCGGTACTGAGGCCACATAGACCAACAAACTGCTAGCACCGCAGGAATACAAGAAAAACAAAACCCCATCGCATGGGGCCTGGTGCAATGCATTGGGAGAGGCAAATATTGGACATGATAGCACAGCGTTTTCCGGCCAATGGGCGGCCGGTACTCTGCCCTTCCCGGCCAAAGGACAGCTGGTACTGAGGCCACATAGACCAACAAACTGCCACCACCACAGGAATACAAGAAAAACAAAGCCCCATCGCATGGGGCCTGTGCAGCAAGATAACATATGCATGACAGATATTTAGGAAAGTGCATCGTCCACCATTAACTCCTGTTCTAGTGCATAAAACACCAAACTGCAGACAACAACACAATATGTAGCAGCTTTCAAGGTTTGGAATCCAAGGTCAGCTTGCGTTTCTCTTCCCTGTGGAGGCTGCCAGGGTGCCGCCCTTGGAGGTACCAGCCTTAGCGCCTTCTGCAGCGTTAATCAGACTGCCTGCACCTACCACACACACAATGAAGTACACACCTAGTAAGATGCTCATGCACCAAAAGAGACAAATGGCACCAATAGGGATACGATGGGAGAAGCAGCAGCTGCCCATGCACACCGCGAGCCTGGCAACAACGGCTTTTTCCCGGCCAAGCCATGGCCGGTACTCCAGCCAAGCAGAACAGCAATCCCCCCGCCCCGCCCCAACACGATCTTGGACAAGCAACAACCGCTCATGCACACCGTGAGCCCAACAGCAGTGGCTTTTTCCCGGACAAGCCACGACCGGTACTCTAGTGGAGCAGAACAACATTCCCCCCGCCCCAACCCGACACGATCTCGGAGAAGCAACAACCGCCCATGCCCACCATGAGCCCAGTAACAGTGGCTCTTTCCCGGCCAAGCCACGGCCGGTACTCCAGTGGAGCAGAACAGCATTCCCCCTGCCCCAAACTGACACAATCTCAGACAAGCAACAACCGCCCATGGACACCACGAGCCCAGCAACAGTGGCTCTTTCCCGGCCAAGCCTCGGCCGGTACTCCAGCCGAGTAGAACAACATTCCCCCCGCCCCAAACCGACACGATCTCGGAGAAGCAACAGTCGCCCATTTCACCCCCCCTACCTGCATTATCCCCTGGTGTGCCATGCTCACGGCCGGAGCCTACATTGGAGAAAATAAAACACGTTACCACACGGCCATCCACCTAGCGCCTTCACAAAACAACAACCCTTTCCGGCCAAGCCGCGGCTAGTACTTCAGCCGAGCAGAACACCAATCCCCCCGCCCAACCCCGACATAATCTCGGAGAAGCAACAACCACCCATACACACCGCGAGCCCGGCAATAGCGGCTTCTTCCCGGCCAGGCCACGGCCGGTACTCCAGCCAAGCAGAACAACAATTCCCCGCCCCACCCCAACACGATCTCGGAGAAGCAACAACCGCCCATGCACACCATGAGCCTAGCAACAGTGGTTTTTTTCCCGGCCAAGCCATGGCCGGTACCCTAGCCGAGCAGAATAGCAATCCCCCTACCCCACCGGCGCCATCACCACCAGCACGGTGCCCGCGGCACTCACCTGAGGGTACCGACGCCATGGGGGCAACTGGCGGTGGGGGGCCCCGACGCAGCACTTCACATACCCCAGGGGCAACACATCACATGCCAGCCGATCGAATGTACTGGGCTTGGGAACGCTTTGGGCGTACATTCTGCCTGCATGACGGACAACAACGATTTGAAGGGCACACGGATGTGCCACGGGGGCGACCAGCGTGCACTGCCAAATCCATCAAAGACCCAGGCAATCGCACCCCACGTCCACCATGCATACCCGTTGCACACTCAACCAGGCGTCTATCTGTCCGGTCCGGGTACAGGACCCGCTCTGCGGCTGTTATCCATCACCTTTGCAAAAGTACAAGCCTCTGGGATTGCCCGTCTTACAGAATTTCAATGGAACGGCGTTGGAATTTCTGTACAGGTGTTCAGCGCATTTCATAGGTTTGTGTTGCTCCGTAAACTTTGATGGAATTCTGTCGACCTCTGTGGTCTGGTCAGCGGTTCTGTTATGGGGGGCCTGTCCTCCGTTCACACCGGCGAGGATTCTGTAACACATGGTTCTATTCTAAAAGGTTGTGTGGATTTTTGTAGCTGTCTATACTGAAGTCAGCATGGCCCCGCTTGTTTCTGTTAGACAATTTTTCTCTCTGTGGCCCGCTCACGGATTCCGTTGACTGTACGGAATTTTAATGGAGCCAACCAAATTCTGTTGTGGACGGACACAAGAGGCCATGTTTAACATGTTGATACTTGCCTGGTTTGTCAACAGGCTAAGTATTCTCATCAAAAGACCCTAGGCTTACTTCAGCCATTGGGCATTCCAGAGGAGCCAGTTGTCCATGGACTTCATTACTCAACTGCCAAAAACTAAGGGAGGTCATGATGCCATCGTCGTGTTTGTCGATAGGTTAACCAAAATGGTATGCTTCGCAGCCACAAAGACCGAAGTCTCCGCAGAAGGAGCGGCAGGCTTATTGGTGCAAAATGTGACAAGGCACCACGGTGTCCCCTCGACAATTATAGTGTCTGATAGAGATGTTCGGTTCACTTCTAGGTTTTACCGGTACCTGGCGGAGAGGTGGAAAGTGCAACTCAACATGAGCACTGCATACTATCCGCAGATGGATGGCGAGACCAAAGTCATGAATTGGATTCTGGAGGATTACTTACGCAGTTATACGCGTTCTGATCAAAACGCATGCGACGAACTATTAGCCATGGCCGAGTTTGCAATGAACAACTCGAAGAACAATTCAACCCAAGAGACCCCGTTCTACTTAAACTATGGTCGACACCCAAGGAGTCCCTTAGCTCTGGGGGTACAAATTCGGAAACCGTTGAAAGGCTATGACAATCCGAATGCCCGCGGTTTGGTAGTGGCCATTGATAGGGCACAACAGCCTTACTTGAGGCACAATGGTACACCCCTCATGGAGGGATTACCAGCAGTGACACGATTTGATCAACGTGTCCAAACAACGCTGAAAGAGGCCAGAGAATGCTTAGAAAAGGCACAGGCCAGGCAGTCAAAGTATGCTGACCGCTATTGGAGGGAAGTGTCATAAGATAAAGAAGATGACGTCCTCCTTTTGACACAACATATTACCCTCAAACACCCGGGAACGCAGAAATTACTACCGAGGTGGATTGGGCCCTTCACCATCCTTGAGCAGATAGGTTCTGTCGCATATCGACTAGAAGTTCCGGGCAGCATGAGCAAGATATATCCGGTTTTCCATGTATCAAAGCTTAAGCATTATAAGGCTAGTGGTAGAGTACAGCCACCCCCAGTCCCTATCAAGATCGAAGGGGAACTGGAGTATGAGGTTGAACGTATTCTTGATAAAAGAGTCAAGAAACGTAGCCGACGGCAGGACTCTATTAAGTACCTTGTCAAGTGGCTGGGTTATGGACATGAACATAACAGCTGGGAATCAGCAAAAGCAGTTGCAAATGCACAGGAATTGGTTCAAGCATTTGAATACAACAGAAGTCCTGTGATGCATGTGCAAACTGGTCGCAATGCACGCAGTACGAGATGTACACATTGACATGAGTCAATCTGTGTTGCTATCACAGGCAATGCTCTGTAGGGCCCAAAAAAATACTGGGTACCAAGGTGCGAGGTTGCATTTTGTCTTCGGACATATGAATGTGATGTCTATTGCAACTCCATGGAGAACGAGTGGAAGGAGATGACTCGCTGGTCAGGACATCCGACCATGCGAGAGGACGAGCCCACCAGCCTAGCTACGTTCCGCGTGGACGAGGTCGCACATGGCAGGCTGGTGGAGGACATCGTGGTGGACGCACGGGGTAGCCCCTGTGCGTGATCGTCTTGTCCTGGGCTACCGCAGACCGAAAGGTCACCGGCAGACCGAAAGGTCATTGAGTTGATATTGAACATTCCAGCTATCATGCTGAAGGAAGAGTTTTAATGAGGGTTGTCAGTAGACGCACTGTCCATGTAACAACCACTCTTTTCCTCTTCCATGTAATTGTAACCATGTTTTGGATTCAACTGAGCACGTGGCCAAGTGCACAGGCTGTTGTTCCACACAGCAGGCCCATTGGTCACGCATGCGTCTATTCCCATATCACCATATTGGGACAGGGACGTCCCACTCCCTGAGGGGGACGAATGTTATGCACACCTGTCTGATGTGGGGGATGCCCTACTCATGGCTCCTTGGTGTGGGGGACGCCCTGCCCAAGGTATGGTGATGTACCCCAAGCAGCTTAACGATATTATATGATATGGGAATAGGTCGGGGTGGTCCCGCCTAGGTCCCCATAAGGACCTAGGTGCCCAGCGAGGTGGGTCCGTAGCTTAAAGAGGGCAGGACCCCCATACCAACAACCTTCATATACCAGCTTCACCTTCACTGTCGCCTTGTCAGGGGGTTTTTGAGTCACCCTCTGTTGTTTTGATGGTACCAATAGAGGACGAAAAGTCTTGGCCCCAAGAACTTGGGGCCAGAAGTTAGCTCTGGTCCACCAGCCCAGCACTGAATTTCGGCTCTAAGCTATGGCGAGCTACACGATCAGCGCCTTCGGAACGCGATTCCTATTGCCGCACTTCCTCACAAGCACCATGCCGACCTTCTGTCTCAGTGGCATGGATAGTTTTGCACAGGCGGCTCTATTTCGCCGCCGCGAACGTGTGCTCCTCAAAACAGCGAAAATGGCCGTTTTCGCGAAATCGTTGAAAAATCGATGGGATTATGGCAAGAGGACCCTTGCTACAAAGTACTGCCAAATCATCAATACTTGACAGATTGACTTCAAATTTTGACCGTATGCTCTAAAAGGTAGGTACAGCTTTGGGCAAAATTTTATTGAAAAAACTATAATACATGATGGAGAAATAATGTGCCAAATTCACAGAGGACATTTAATATGGGACGGAGGAAGTATAAAGAAAGACGCTAGCAGCGATTCAGTGCTGACGCTCGATCAGGGCTGCTTCAGAGGACGTGGCACAACTTGACACGTCCCGTCAGAGCCCCTGAAAGATGAAAGGGCGGTGCCGTATCTACGATTTTGATAGTTGCAACATACGCTCATTGCTGCCATTCTGACCGTGTTTGCCATCCGATGATCGCCACCTTTGGCGCCATGTGGAAGGTGGCCCTCCGCACGGGGGTCCTTTCATCGCCCGCAGTGCCCGCAGTGCCCGCAGCCCCACGCTCTTCAGGGGGAGTTGTTGGAGAACATCATTGCAAAAACCACGTTCGCTTCACGTTCCCTGCTCTCTGGAACGACGCGCTGTGGTGAAGGGCGCACGGCTGTGCGGTTTTCGCTGAGGTGCGCGGATCGGACGCGTGCCAAGCGCTCTAGCCCATGGAGGACCCACTCCGCGGCGTTGTCCTTTCTGCGCTTGGGCGTCGCCAGAATTTGCGGTTTTAAAATTTGCCCGGCGACGCTCCTGCCGTGGCGTTGTGGCGAGAGGCACCCCTGCCGGGGGGTGATGCCGCGTCTAGCCAATTCTCCTGCACAGCCTGTGGTGCATCCTCTTTGGATGATGAGCCCGAGGAATGGACTTCGGGCGCCTTCACCATGTGCCTCAACTGCAGAAGTCATATGCACGCTGTTAGTCATACAAGCAAGATATAACAGCAGGCACCCCATGCAGCCAAGTGATCCCAGGAGACGGCCGTTTAAGGCGAAATACACAACAGGCACAGTCGTGCATGCAAAGGCACAAAGGACACTTGGTACCGGCCAAAACTATCCACGGTTGGATGCACACATTTACAAAGGCAAAGGCCACAAATCAGAACTGAACTCACCAATGCCGTCATCTCTTGCTTCAACATTGCTTGGAACTTTGCCAAGGTGTCATATTCTTTCACCAGATTTGGCCAATCGTCAGCGTTGTTCCAGATCCTCCTCATCCAGTGCAATGTATTCCTCCTTCCGTCCACAGCCGCTGCTAATGCCCAGCAGTATATTAGATTGACATTATCACAATCCGCACACAATTTCGTTGTGAACTCAGAGGTGAAGTCAAGCAACACAGGTTTTGCATGTGCCTCGGTGTCAGTGACATACAGCCGGTCGTACAGCAACTTCAAAACATTATAGAGGACATCCGATATGGTTATGTACTCGTCCCCCTCACATCTCTCAGACAATTCCCGTATTGACTCCAGGACTGCAGCACTTGTTTGAAAATGCACCACCCAGCTGCTGGTATAATGATCCTAGGAATTCTCGCGTTTGCTGTATACTCGCGGATGCTTCTCTCCAACAAAACCGCCCTCTTAATCAAAAAATACATGCTGTTCCACCTCGTCGGGCACCAAGTCCCCAGACGCAATATTCGCTTTGGACAAGCCTGCTCCATTTCATTGTCAGGAACCGTCAGATCTACATCAGGATCATCGGGCAACTCAGCAACATCATCCTCTTCCCTTACACCTGAGTAATCCTCCTCCTCATCATCTGATGATACATCGCCGGCCCCTTCCTCCTTTAGCACCTTCCTTTGCGCGCGGCGGAAAAGCTTCCAAGCAACGGGCGATTTGTGAAAATGACTTGCCAGTTTGCGAAGCGGCTGGACGAGCTGCTGAAACTCTTTAACATTTTGGAAACCGGCCTTGACTGCGGTATTTAACAGATGGCAAATGCAGGGGTGCCAATCAAAAATCTCCATCTTCTCGGCTGCTGAAATCATATTGGAGGCGCAGTCCGTGGTGAGAGCCACACGATCACATGGTGACTCGTCCTGAAATGCACGCACAGGGTCCGCTTCCATCTCCGACTCCGTCATGACTTGGTCACGCGCAACGACAGGGTGCAGGCCATACTTCAATCGGATCTTCAGCAAGGCACGGCTTATCTTGTCTGCAGTGTGTTTCTCAGGGAAGCTGACAGTCCCTGTCACCACCAACGTGCTATGCTTTAAAAGACGGGGGTTAACTTTTGCACATGATATATGTCATACTATACTGGCCGATACAGGCCACGACTCATCGCTATCGTGCTATGGCAACACAGCATCCACGATTTATGTTCAATAAGGCGTGATTCCCGGCCAGTGAAGGCCGGTACTAGTGCAGCGAGTGCACATGACACGGTCGCCAAAGCACACACGAGTGGTCACTAATCACGACATGCATGCAAACAGTAAAGAATTGATATCCATGACATATCACACAGTATGGGCCGATGCCAAGCCAGTACTGATGGCTATCGTGCCATGGCAACACAGCATCCACGATCCATGTTCAATAAGGCGTGATTCCCGGCCAGTGAAGGCCGGTACTAGTGCAGCGAGTGCACATGAAACGGTTGGCAAAGCACACACGAGTGGCCATTAATCATGGCACAGATGCAAATAGTAAACAATTGACAACCACGGATATTCAAAATATCATAGGACACAGAATATGCCATCCAAACTCACCCAGTATGCGTTTCTTCAGGCTCCAATCGGCATCCACCCAATGCAATGTCACTGTTATATACGGGTCCGTGCTCGTGCTTGTCCAAATGTCCGTTGTCATGGCAACTCTCCACTCATCTCGGATTTGGGACACCTCTTCCCTTATTTCCCGCTTGATCTCATTGGCCTGTCTCGCCACCGACCTCACAATTGTTTGCTTACTAATAGATGGCCAACGGGGAACAAAGGCTTGCATTAAACGAATGAAGGGCGCCGTCTCAGCCAGGTGGTATGGTGCATTAGCGAAACTGACGTACCTAGCAATGTGGGTCACCGCCCTGTTCCATTCTGAGGTCCTAGGGTGCCATGTCTCCAAGTAGGTTTCCAACGATGTACCCAATTTCATCTGCTGGTTGCCCATAGGATTACTAAGTTTGTCTCGAAGTGCCTCAATACTGAAAACGCTATGTTTCTCTTTCAAATGGTTTGAGGGCCCCGTCCAACTGGCACTGTTTGAGTTCTTCTTTCCCGGGTTGTATGACAACACTTTGTATGTCTTGGTAATGCCCCTCCCATAACACAACCGGCAAACAGCAGTAATGGAACGTGGTCTCTTGTCGGGCCCTTGCACCTCGTCTACAGTAAACCCCTCTCTACACCATTCCTGGTGGCCTGGATCCCCTTTGCGGTGGCGTTGTTTGCGGCGTGTCCTCGGCGACCCTTCCTCCAAGGTCGCCACCATGCGCGTGGACTGCTTTGCTTCAGTTAGTGTTTGCTGTTGCTTGTGTGGAGTCCGCACATCAGCAGCCATGGCAAGCGGTTGGGGGTGGTCAGACGCCTTCTCTTGGCCCTGCGCTGTGGCTTATCCTCCACCACAACGACACTCGAACTTGGCGATGCACCTTTAAGCGAATCAGTGTCCGCGGAGCTGAACGCACCCCTCCCAACAGGAACATCATCTGCGTCTGGGACTCCTCGCTCAGCAACAAATGTTGCGAGGTCAACACCACCATCACCGCCAACAGAGCCTGGCGCAGATGTCCATTGCATAAATAACCGAGGCAACATATATTCGACAATGGTTTTCAGATGTTACAAGGAGATGTTACATGCACACTTCCTTCTGTGAAATAAAGGCAGAAAAGCGTCTCACAACCATGGATTGTTCAGTGAATGTCACCTTCCTCGCCGGTGACAGGCGGTACTTGGACTTCACCTCACAATCAGACAAGTTGTTTTGTTAAAAAAACTAATCCCCATCGGAGGAAGTCTCCATGTCACTCCCTGTTAGGAGGCCGGAGTCCATGACATTGAACTCCCACCCAACCTGTGAAAAAAAATCGTCTTCAAGGAGTCTTTCTTCCAGGCGTCTTAGCGACGGTTCAGTTATTCTATATTTTCTGCTAATAGACTTGTACCCCACCATGTGTTCCCCCCGGTGCAGCACCAAATCTATGATAGCCGCGCACTGACGTGTTTTATAAGCAGCCCGGCGATTCCTATCCACTTGTTTGCGTTCCTGCCTGCGACGCTTGTGCCATTCTCCCCAAGGCTGGGGGGGTTCTGTCTCTCGTGTTCTTCCTTTCGCAACCGTGCCCCTTCTGCCCCCCCCAATGCATTATTAATGTATCCGCTTACGGCGGCTAATCGAGCCTGGTCCTTGGGGGCGAGGTGGTCCTGTATGGGCCGCCACACCCCCGAGGGCAGGCCACCCAACCCCGCTTCTTGTATTTCCTCTAATCTATCTGGTAGGGCTTCCCTATCGCGCTCAACTTCCCTATCGCACACAGCTTCTATCCGCCACCTGACTTTCACCCCCGCACGTCTCCTTCCCCCCTTCCTGTTGTGTCTGTGCCGGCGCTTTCGACCATCCTTGTAACGTTGGCCCCTGTTCAGGGGCCGCTTCCGACCTAACACAGGAACAGAATACGGTGTTTCCCCAGCCAGGTGACGGCAGGTACTGCCACATACTGGTGGTGGCACCGAAGCAAAGACAATAGGTATTGTAGAGAAATGCAGCACGCCCTGTACAATGCACGGCCCCCTAAAGGGACGAAGTGTTGAGGTTTCCCCAGCCAGGTGACGGCGGGTACTGCCACAAAGTGGTCATGCCACATAAGGAAAAACAGGCGATGGGTACTGCAGGGACATACAGCACACCCTGTACAGTGTGCAGCCAAATAAAAGTAACAAAGTGGTAAGACTTCCCCAGCCAGGTGGCGGCGGGTACTGCCAAATAATGTTGGTGGCATGTAAGCAAAGACGATGGGTATTGCAGCGACAAGTGGTGCACCCTGTGCAATGCATGGCCACATGGAAGGAACGAACTGCCAAGGTTTCCCCAGCCAGGTGACGGCGGGTACTGCCACAAAGTGGTCATGCCACATAAGGAAAAACAGGCGATGGGTACTGCAGGGACATACAGCACACCCTGTACAGTGTGCAGCCAAATAAAAGTAACAAAGTGGTAAGACTTCCCCAGCCAGGTGGCGGCGGGTACTGTCAAATAATGTTGGTGGCATGTAAGCAAAGACGATAGGTATTGCAGCGACAAGTGGTGCACCCTGTGCAATGCATGGCCACATGGAAGGAACGAACTGCCAAGGTTTCCCCAGCCAGGTGACGGCGGGTACTACCACCAACGAGGTGGCCATGCCAGAATGGTGCAGTGCCCTACACACCAACAAACACACACAGCCACAGCCACCAAAGTCGACAACAAAATACGGTTCTGTAAATGTAAACGGTAATCCACTCACCAACTGAGGGTTCGTGTTGCTGCTCCTCTGCGCTCGCCATCCCCCTCCTGATGGTTTCTGGATTTGCTCTGACGCAGCTTGGTGAGGCTGCAGCACCACCACACACAACGTTAAGTACATTTCCAACCTATAAGCAGGATAGTAGGTGCCCCAATGGATGCATGGTTTCCAGCCAGAGGCATTCAAGCCTTGGATTACCAGCCTTAGAATCAAGATTGCGATTGTACCCGACTTCCCGCGATGTTCCCTATAGCACCCAGCCACAATAGGCGGCACTCAGGCTTGCTGCACAGAGGTACATGTCCACCGCACCTACACGTCCCGCCTGTCGAAGGCGCCCCTGCCTATTTCCCGTTTCAGCATTGGTACCACCTGCAACACAGTTGGTGAGGGTCGCAGGCAAAATCCCGGAATGAAGTCAAACCCCGGCCATGATCTTCCCACCCGGCCATGTGCCACCAGGTTTCCAAAGTCCACACATAATCCGCCCCCCCCGGGGAAGAATTTCCCAGTAAAGCAGGCGGCCAGAAGCAGAAGCCCACACTATGCCCACGTATCACTCGCCGGAATGCATCCGCCAACATCCAGGTTTTCAAAGTCCACAGATAATACGAGACCCCCCCCCCTTTTAACACCCCCCACGGCCCGGAATTTCCCGCCAAAGCAGGCGGTACTGAGGGCGTTGCCCTGGCCAGAAAGCAAGATAGCGCGCTATGCCTGTGCATCACTGGCGGATTGCATCCGGCCACGCACAGGTTTTCAGCCAACAGATCATCCGAGACCCCCCTTCCCCCACGTGGCCCGGCATTTCCCGCCAGGTCGGCAGTACTTAGGGCATTCCTCAGGCTTCTGACTATGCTGCCCATGGGCGCGGTATGCCTCACCTGCTAGCTGAGCAGGTGCTGGGTCCATGGTGGCTCGTGGGGCGGCAGGGGCAGGAGATGGCGGAGGGCAACCAATTATGTGCACAGTCACTGCCAAGGTCCGCTGTATGTGGACCCTGGCTGAGCCACGCTGGCAATCAACCCGATCCCCAGATTTGGAAATCAGTACTTGCTGCCAAGGCTCTGCTATCATCCGCTGATTCGGTACACACGTCCGCTGTCATCCGCTAGATTAGCGGATGGGGTACGCGGCCTCCGGTCCGTTGGAGAATATCCGTTAACGCCCAGGCGGAATCCGCAGAGTCCGCTGATTGGCGCCTGCCGTCCACTGCCATCCGTGCCATGTTAGCAACAGAGAGAGCGGGGTCCGCTAAATTAACGGATATTTAACGGAGGGCGCCCTCGTCCGCTATTAACGGATCCGGGTGGCACTCCTAGCTTCCACTGTTCGCTCAAGGAGGGGGGTAGCCGGTACACGACAGGGATGCCACTGGGTGGGCACGCCCGACGGCCGGGGTGGCCGGTGTTCGTCCCGGGGAAACCCGCCCCGAAGTTCGCCGACCTCCGCTGGGATCCACGGGCCGCACTTCAAGACTTTGAGGATGTCAAGAAGAGGGTCCTCGTGAAGCTCGCCAGGTGGAGGCGCCAACTCGACGTGTGTGGGGACCCCGCCGCCGCGGAGGACATCGAACAACGCAAGCTCCGCCGGATGGCCGGGGCCGTGCGCTGGTGGGAGGCCTTTATTGCCTTGCACGGGCGCACATTCCCGCTGGACGGGAGTGGCAGACCCACTTTCACCATCGACGAGGGGGCCACCCTGCGGCTGGATAGCTTGTCCCCCGCCTCGCTCGCTGCCCCCTCCGCTGCGGCCGGGAGCGCGCCCACCACCGCCTCCAGCGTCCCTGCCCCCGTCGCAAGGTACGCGCGCATCCGTGCGCAATGCTCCATCCGCCCATTGTGATTCCACCTCCCCCCCCCCCCTTCCCTTGCCATGGTGCCTTTACCATCCCGCCGTTGGTGCTATGTGCAGGGACGTAGGCCCGGCGCCCGGGGAGCGCCCCCTGCTGTTCGGGCACCTCTCCGCGCTCCCCAATGACAGAGAGTACATCCCCTTCGACGCCGCACGCGACATAGAGGTTGGCCACCAGGTGGCCATCGCCATGTCTGACGCCGACGCCAAGGAATGGGGCCGGCGCTTTGACGTCGCCATTGTCAAGGGGGCCAGGGCCGGAGAGGGGTGTGGGCCCCCGGCGGTGAAAGTGTTCACCGTCGCGTATTACGAGAGCGAGTTCAAGCCCCAACCCCCCTACAACTTGGGGACCCTCTGCTTCGACGCCTCGGACGATGCCCAACTGAACGGGCGCTGGGTGGAAGGGTGGCAAATACAGGGGGAGGTTTCCTCCAACAACATCATTTGTGACGTTTGGTTGGAGGCCAGTGGAGCTAGGAGGGGGTACATCCACCCCCAGTACAAACGGCGTCTCTTAGCGGAGCTGGAGCATTGGGATGAAATGTGCTAGATGGGGGAGGGGCCATTTCTAGACCTAGCAACTTGCAATTTCCTTTACGTGCAACACCAATTGTAATTGTTGCCACAAAGGCCATGCGGCACCCATGACTTGTGGGTCACATGGATTGATTGTGAGGTGGTTGTGGGTGTCCTTGGCCAGCACCAACTTGATTTTGTTTGTGCGCAACATTGTGGTTTCCCTGTGCATTGGGTGACCCAAAAATGGCCTGTTTGTGCGCAGGTTTGCTGTTGTGGCATTTTTCTTCCATTCCGCCTGTGCGCAAAATGCACGTTTTGTTGTTTTCCGTGACCCCCTTACCGACATTTTGCACGAAAGCTTGTTGGCCTTAGTACCAGCCGTCCTTTGGCCAGGAAGGGCAGAGTACTGGCCGCCCATTGGCCAGGAAACGCTGTGCTATCATATCCAACATTTGCCTTTGCCAATGCACTGCACTGAGTGCAGGTTGTATTGGGCTCAAGCACCATCGTGCGGATGCCCACAAGCAACGAATATAGAAATGGAATATGGGGCAGTGGTAGATGATGCACTTTCCTGAACGCGTTGTCATACATATGTTATCTTGCTACACGGCCCCGTACGGGGCTTTGCTTTTCTTGCATTTGTGCACTGCTGGCAATTTGTTGGTCTATGTGGCCTTAGTACTGGCCGTCTTTTGGCTGGGAAGGGCAGAGTACCGGCCGCCCATTGGCCGGGAAAAGCTGCACTACTATATGTCCAATAATTGCCTTTGCCGGTGTAGGCGGCTTTTGAGGTTTGTTTTTGGTGTGTGTGCAGGGGGTCGTTGGTAGGATGGTACATGCAGTGCCAAGGGTGGGAAGACCGCCGCGGAAGGAAAAAGAATCATAGAGGGAGCATGGCCCATGCTCCCTCTATGCTTCTTCTTCCTTGTGCGGCGGTCTTCCCACCCTTGGCGTTGCATGGGAGCACACACCATGATATCGAGGCGTCCAACTGGGTGCAGGAAGCTAGCGTTATCGAAAACCATATCAAAGTCCAAGGCATCACATGACAAACCATGACAAATTTTGTTATAATTGTTGCGAGTGAATGTGTGCATTTGGCAAAGGATTACTAGCCATTCATTACCGCAGCGGGCGATCATCTTAAGACTATGGGTGTTGGTAGATGCATATCTGTGCTCTAGCATTTGGCGGGTTGCGCCTTCAGTCTAGCAAAGAGTACCGGCCGTGGGTTGGCAGGGAAAAAGCAGCTAGGGATTGCCGTTGGGCCCATGGTGTGTGTTAATATATGTAGCCTAGCGTTTGCAAGGGATGGCCGGGAAAGAATAGCGGGTTGCATCCCCTGTCTGGCAAGGAGCACCGGCAGAGGCAGCATTTATGTATATTTATTTATTCATGCGTATGTATTTATGATGGCATGGACTACAAATAGGTAGATATGCGTTGTTTAAACATGTATTGGAACACGTTATGTCACTATTGTGGCCCATATCTGGAGGCAACGGTTGCTGGACATAGAGAAAAAATCTGCTTGAAAAAAATTGCCTCTAACTGAAACCACAGCTGACTGATGGAACACTACCGGAAACCGCCGCTGACCAACGGGACACTACCGGAATCTTAAAATCCCTGACGGATGGCAACAGAACGCCGAGAAAGGCAACGGAATAAAAAGCGCTTATACAGAAACCGGTGGCTGCAAACACCCCCTTGGTAGACAGCTCCAGAGCCAAAAAATTGAAAGTGGATGTGGCATGAATGGCTATAGAAACCCGGCCCCGGCAAAGTTACGGAAAATCAATGGATGGATTGCTTGTGTTCAAAAAAGTTACAGAAATAAAATAACAAAAAAAAGTTGAGCAGCCACCTCTAGTATACCTTCATCATTTTGTGATCTGTATTAGAAGATATACATGATCTTTTGCACCGTTTCCAAGTTAACACGACTGTGTACATGTGACAATTGCACTTGGGTATTCCTTGAGTGATGGGTTGCATAGAAATTTACATAAAGCCATCCTCTCGTAGAGGTGTATTAGTTGTCTCTCACAGAGATGTAGTTGTCTCACATAGAGACCCGATTGTCTCACACAGAGACCCAGCTGTGTCACAAAGGGACCTAGTTATCTCATATAGAGGCCCAGGTGTCTCTCACACAAAGACCTAGTTTTCTTACACGGAGACCAATTTGTCTCACACAGAGACCGGGTTGTCTCACACAGAGACCCAATTGTCTCACTTAGAGACCCAGTTGTCTCACACAGAAACCCAATTGTCTCACATAGAGGCCTCGCACAGGGAGATCTTGTATGTTCATCAACATCAACAACCAAATTTTTACGTGTCAAGTTGAGGAAGCAACCATCAACTTTGTATTTGCTCGATGAGAGCTGAAAGTTAACAAGAAAATTCTGATTTATCCCATTTTTCAAATTAGCGTATGTGTGTGCATTTGGAAGTGGGACTTGCTCATTCTATATCGAAATCAACATCCAACCTGTCCTCACATAGAGGCATGCCAGTTATTTCACAGAGAGAGTCCATGGTCTCAATACTTTAGGTATTCAGTATTTTAGTTTTGTAGTACCCAAGGTTATTTAGTACTTTAGATACTTATAGTACTTTATGCTCGCAGTACTTTAGATGCTTAGTACTTAAGCCTTTTTATTATTTTAATTCCTTTGTAGTACTTTAACCTTTCAATACTTTAGACTCTTAGTACTTAAGCCTTTCTAGTACTTTAGAGCTTTTAGTACTTGAGACAATTTTGTACTTTAGGCCTGTCCAAAATTATCTGTTTAATGACCTCCATTAACCTCGTAATGTACCACAGTATTTGGTAGCAAACGTGCCCGCTCAGTACTGGGGGGCAGTTCATCCTGCCCCCAAACTTTCCCGTACTTTAGGCGAATTTTCGAAATGTCAGTACTTTGTGCATTGGCACCTGATCGGGGCGCCTGTGCCGGTTAGAGAGTCCCTTGCAAGGAAAACCTCATGCGGGTGCAAGGAGTTACAATTGACTCCGACGGTTTGAATATTTGAATGGAATCCCAAACATCGTACACAGAATGTATCTCCAATCTATTCCCACTCGCTGGTCAACGCTCCGCACCCCGCCTTAATCACTCCGACCACAATCAAATACACTTCCAGCAATCGATACAGAATCAAATCAATCCACTATAACGCTGAGTGCATTACGACGAGTCACATCACCAATACGGTTCTAGTTCCAAGACCGCACTCTAGTAAATGTACACGCATCGACAAAATTCACTATCTCAGTGCCCCTCCATGGCCAATCTCATGCCCCCATGATTAGGTCATAACAGAGCCAGACATACTGATGATCCCAAATAACACCCATTCACTCAATGTACAGCTTCAAATCATGAATATTGCGTCGAATAATGCTGCCACTGGGCATGCGGATGCGCACTGCTCCGAGCTCGCCCTTTGAAACGATTTTTTTGGCCCATGCCAAGGGTGTGAAAGCTTCTTCTTCTTCTTCTTGGATCGGTTTCATACAATTACAGATGCTCCGATGTTGAATCCCGACGTCTCCGGCAATCCACCAAAACGCTTCTTCATCTTTTTGTTGACGACTTGAGTCACTCGGACGGCTTTGTCGCGAATTGTCCCCAGAAGGCGTAGTCTCTCCTGCGTGTCGGGGATGTTCTCTATCAATTCAAAGCGTTTGGCAATGTCGTCCACCAACGCCAGAGCTGCGTCAACTTTGAATGGCAACTTTGGTGTCTTTCCAAACAATGCTTCCATGGGGCTCATCCTCAGTCGGCTGCTTCAACGGGTATTCACAGAGATAGTTGCCATAGCAAGATATTTGTCCCATTCTCGATCGTCTTCCACAGTCCCCCGCCAAATCTGTGACATGATGAGACCGTTCGTCTTCTTGGCTTGTGCAGTACTCTGTGGATGATACGGTGATCCCCAATGATGCGCAACATGTAGTTTTCGAAGTAGCTCATCGAATTCTGCCATGAAATGCATTCTGTTGTCCGTAGCTACTGCCAAAGGTGCACCAAACTTCATGACGATTTGTTCCACAAAAGACCAGGCCGACTCCAGTGCCATAGCCCTCGAGGTTGCTCTTGTCTCTGTCTATTTAGTGAGAGCGTCGGTACATGTGATGGTGCATGTGTTACTGCTGGGCGTCTCTGGCAACTCAACCATCCAGTCGATCATGAGAAGCTCAAAAGGCTCGGTAACTAGAGCAGGTGAAATTCCAGCCAAATGTGGTCCTAGTTTCCAATGCTGACATGTGTTGCACTTGCGCACATGTTCTTCGATATCCTTCCTCATCGTTGGCCAATACAAGTTGCATTTGAGATTTGCAAGTGTGATGCCACGACCCCAATGGCCACCAAATGGGGAGTCGTGGAATTTTTTGAGAACCACCGGAACATGGGATGATGCCATGCAAGTCTTTAGTTTGCCGTCTAGATCCCGTTGGAGCTGTTGACCATCCAAAACATAGCGCCTGGCCATCTGATGAACCCTTCATCGATCTGTCCACGTTTCTCCTGGTGCTTCGGTCGTCTGCAAGTACTGGATAATGCCAGAATACCAAGGGTCTTTGCAGAGCTCAGCTCGCAAAGCAAAATGCTATGGTTCGTCGTTGATACTCTCTGGCTCAATTGGCAAGTCACCCGTGGTCCGTCTGCTCAATCCGTCAGCATTCCCATGCTTGTCTCCTGGCCGATATTTTAGTGTGAAGTCAAACTCAGACAGAACCGACACCCAACGGGCGTATCGTCCTATGTTTTTAGCATTGTTGAGCAGCTGCTGTACAGCACTGTGGACCGTTTGGATAAGGATCTCTCCTCCAAGCATGTAAACTCGAAACTTCTTCATGCTGGCAAGCGTTGCAAGGCACTCTTGGTCCGTGGCTGAGTAATTCTGTTCTGTGGAGTTCGATGTCCTGGAATAGAAGTGCACCGGGTGCTCAAGCCCGTCTCCTCTTGCCTGGTTCAAAACCGCACCAATGGCAGCATTGCTCGTATTGCAATTAACAATCCACAACTTCTGGTAGTCGGGTGGAATGAGAACTAGAGCGAAAGACAAAGCATCCTTGAGGTCATTGAACGCAGCCACCTGTGGCTTCTTCCACCACCATTTTTCCGCCTTTCTTGTGAGGAGCACCAACAGGGCCACAATGTCGGAGTAGTTCTTGATGAACCGCCAGTAATATACACAGAATCCCAGGAATGCCCGCACATCTTTCATTGTGGTTGGCTCCAACCAATCCTCGATCTGTCGAACTCGATCCCTCAAGATTAACATGCCTGCCTTGTCAATGTAATGTCCCAAAAACTCCACGCCTTTTTGAAAGAAATGGCTCTTCCAAGTGTTGACTTTCATCTTCCGTTCTTCCATCAATTGAAGTGCCTCCTCTACGTCTGAGCAGTGGGTGTCAAACCCGTTGCTGGTCACTGCACAGTCATCTATGTATGTGTTGATTGACTGAGACTAGGGATGGTACCCGGGTACAGGAAACCCGGGTACCCGGGGCGGGTATTGTCTTTTCCAGTACCCGCCTACCCGGGTACCCGCCAACCCTTGTACCCGGGTAGGCGGGTACGGGTACGTACCCGGGTACAGGCGGGTACCGGCGGGTACCCGGATTACCCGGGTACTGCCAATACCCGGGTCCGGGTACGGACCCGGGTATAGCACGTTTGACCAGCGGTCGCCCGGTGAATAGCTACCCACCGACTTTGCTTCCGAAGGTCGCCGTCCACACTGTGTGTGACTGCATCGCGATCGTGCACGGCGCCGATGCTCTCCGCACACTCTTCTTTGGGCTGCGCGTTTGGAGATCTGGGGGCGCCGGCGAGCCAGAATCGGGGAATCTGACATGTTGGAACATCGACGTGATGCTGCTTGGTCGATCCCGTGGCACCGGCGAGCTGGAATCGGGGAATCTGACGGGGTGGAACATCTTTACACGCCTGCAACAACCAGCGGTCTGCAGAAAATGCAGCTGGGCTCCGACGGGCTGGTCCTTAGGATACCGGCTGTGTTGCAGCCCTGGCACCAGAGCTGCCCCTTGGGGATTGCAGGTCGTCCATTCCACTGCACAACAGTTGGTGCGCGTAGGACATGCCCAGCAATTTGAACTCGACGAATCGGCGATTGGTTTTGGGCGTTGTTGTTGTTGATGTCTGACAGTTGTATAGTTGCATTGTCGCTGTTGTGGTTGTTGTTCTTTCCGGATCGTCAACGCGATCGTTGACCAAAGGGCGTCTAGCACTTTCCAGATTGTGCCAGAAGAACGCATAGTTTGTGGAATACAACGTCAGGCGAGGGGCGCCATCGTCGTCATGGACTCCGTTAGACAACAGCCGGCCAAGCGCGGTAGAGCGCAGCCAGCCAGCGCTGCGTGGGCGTAGGGGAGCATTTTGCCGTACCCGGGTACATACCCGGACCCGGGTACTGGTTGTGCCCGGGTACCCAGTTCTTTGCGGGTACCCGGGTATCGGGTGTACCCGGGTACACCCGGGTACCCGAGTTCCGCAAACTCCGGGTACCCGGGTCTGGTGTTGCTAGTCCGGGTACCATCCTTAACTGAGGCACTTGCCGAGCGAAGATTTTCTGTACCTAGCAACAGTAGGTGTGAGGTGCGTTTTTCAATCCAAAAAGCATGACGTTGTAGCAATACATGCCAAATGGCGTCCTGAACATGGTGAAGTGCTGATCCTCCCTATCGATAAGAACCGTGTTGAAACCGCTAAACCCGTCAAAGGCAGTGTAGTATTCATGTCCACCGAGTCGCTCCAATATCTCCTCCAAGTTTGGTAGAGGCCAGGATTCCCTTTCCGCAACAGCATTGAGTCCACCATAAGTGACACAAAATCTATAGGCGCCACTCTTCTTGAGCCCCAAGGTAACCGGCGCACACCAAGGGCCATTATTTTTTCGGATAATTCCTGCCTTCAATTGTCTCTCAACCTCTTCCTTGATGAACTTCAACTCCGGTGGTGCAAACCGCTTGTTTCCGGGTCAATACACGGGTCTTGCTCCAAGCTTGACACAAATCTAATGCAAAATGAGATTTGCGCACTCCAACTAGTCCAGGGATGTCATAAAGATGGATGGATATCAAGCAAGAAGATCCCACATAGGGGCTCGTTGGTCGTCCGTGAGCTCAGGCCCAATATTAAATCCCCCGTCCTCTTGGTCCGCCATATTTGTGATATCTTCAATCTAAGGACGGTCGTCCAGGTCAATGTTAATGCGCGTACTGTCAGTGTCCGGTTGCTCCCATATCCGTTCTAGAGGCAGATCCGACGCATTGCCATTTCTTGCCCGAATTCAGTAATCACCAAATGGGAGAACCATAACCATGTGGGCGACTTGGGTGTCCTCTGACCCGTCCGATTCTTTGGCATCTGATTCTGAGGAAGATTCTCCTGACGCTGAACTCCCGTCCTCTTCTCCCTCTCACAAAACCTTGCAAGAACCTCTGTTTTACCTAATAGTGGCCCATCATCCTTCGTTGCTGATACGGTAGATCATCTCCCAATAATTAGCCATTGCATTCACCCTGCGAAGCCAATCCCATCCCAAGAGTAGTCCATAAGCTCCATGGCTTGTCACCATAGGAAGTCGCATGGCAATAGCGACTCCTCCCAATTCGATAGGCTCAAGCCATATGGTCTAACCGACTGGCGTCTCGATGGCTCTGTTTGCAAGTTCGATTTTCATGTTGGAACCCGGCCGGTACTTAATCCCCATCTTGATGGTAGTTTGTAGGTCCAGCAAAGTACGGGTAGCCCCGGGGTCAATAATCATTTTGATGACCTATGTCTAGAGAGCGTTCCCCCCAAATTGTTGGTCATCTCGGCGTACAAGGTGTGGGCCGGCTTATCCTTCATCTGCCATCCCAAGGCGTGGCGCAATGCGAGCATGGACTGCTGGCAGACTTCTCGTCGACTCTGCCCTGCCATCATCCCAATAGGCAACGTCCAATGTCGTTGGACGTATTCCCGCCAATCTAGTTCCAAGAAACTTTTCTTTTATGGTCTTTGAGTCTGTTCTTCCTTGCTCTTCTTGACCGGTGCAGCATCGCCACCATAGTCAGAAGTTTTCCTTATCCTCTTAACTCGTCTGGCCATATATCCTTGTTCGAAGATGCTGTCATCATCATACTCCTCTTTGGACTCAAGCATTTTATCCTGCTCATGGAAGAAGTCCTCCTCTGAGTCACTCATGACGCGAGCAATCCGCACTGTGTGATATGGACATCTTCGTGCAATGTGGCCTAGCTTGCCACACTTAAAACAAGTCACAATCCGTGCTTCTTGGTCCCGATCTCTCTCCTTGTCCCTCGTCGCCGAGTCTCGCCTTGGGAGTGGAGCCAAAACCCATGTTTGCGCTTTGCGAGCGGGTTTTGGAACATCTTTCGAGCTTGAGGCTTCTGACGCACTGCCTTGGCCATTCGAGGAACTTTTCTTGACTTGTGCTAAGAGGCTAAGGACCGCAAGCCCTCTGGTGAGGTCATCCAAGGAGAGCTGACTCACGACCTTTGGCTCTTCAACCATTTGTAGGACGGGTCCAGTACTTTGCCCCTTCGTTTCCTCAACTCGACAAGCATAATCCATAGCGCCTTGGAAGGTGTTGGGTCGCTGAAAAAGAACATGATGCTTTAACTCGGCCTTGAGACCAATGATCCAGATACGTGCAATGCAATTTTTGGCGGTCGCTGTGGTATGGCCAAGGGCGTTTGCGGCAGTGCAAAAGCGTTCAGCATACGCTTTGATGTTCTCCGTTGATCCCTATTGAATGGTCATCAATTGTCGTTGTAGTTTGTCCTCGAAGTCAGTGAGTCTAAAACGGGAAATGAATGCGGCTTGGAATTCTGCCCACGTTCGATCTGGATCGTCTATCCATCCACTTTCTGCCTGACACCATCTTTCAGCCTGCCTCGCAAAAGAGATGGCCACGGCTGAAATCTTTTTGTCATCCGTGTCCCACCCGTTGGCCTCGGCGCAAAGGTGGGCCGTCCAGGAACGGGGACGGACTAGGAACGGGGATGGGAACGGGAACGGGGACGGACCGGAGTCCGTCCCCGTCCTTGGGCCGGGCAGATTCGGGACGGATTTGGGACGGATCCGTCCCTGATTTGGGACGGACTGGAACGGACTGGAACGGACTGGAATGGACTGGAATGGGGCCGTTCCTAACCCAGGGACGGACCCAGGAACGGACCCAGGAACGGACCAGGAACGGGGCCGTTCCCATTCCTACCAACTTTAGACGGGCCCACCTCTGCCTGGGCGACCCGCTCAAAGTGCTTTATCCAGGTTTTTGGATCTTTTGCATCCTCGCCAGATCCCCCATTGAAGGCGCGTGGATGGTATTTCGTGTGGGACTCGCACCTAAACCATTCACAATAAAATAAATGTTCTCCCACGATATTATATGCCAAGTTTGTTCAAACAAAGAAATCGGAGTCGTCACTATCATCATTGTCAAATTCTGTCTCGCACTCCACTTCATCCTTGTACTTTTTGAATGCCCTTTGGACTCCCCCACCGCTAAGTCGCAGCCTTCTTGCTCCATCCTTGATCATCCCCTATTCGGCATTCATTTCATCACCTACCCTCTGATACGTCACCACACACCCAGCTTTCCTATACTGCAATATCCTCCGGACCGCTTCCAGACGCCATGCCTACTCCACGTCCTCAGATTTTTTATGAATTTCATGCTCAAGCTCCTTGACCCTATCCTTGATCAAGTCGCCAGCCGTCACCAGCCGCTTTTCAGGAATGGTCTGTACTTGCATCGATTTTTGCTCCCCACTACTAGTCAAGATCGGGTTACCCTGTTTGCTCACTGCCAGTTTCATGGTGCTTATTCCCGCTCGATGCATTGTGCAACGTTGTGACAACGGTACGTGTCAACGCATGCTCCTGGCCAGCAATCAAATCCCAAATCAAACTCAAGATCGCTTGATGTTCCAATTTCTTTTCCTTCAAATCCTTAACCTGGTCGTTTTCATCTATGTCCTGACACAGATGCACCAAAACCCCATCCCAAAAGGTCTCCCACAGGTCACCGCTTTGCCAGTCAAGCTCCCCTAGTTTGAAACGCCAAATTGCACGGCAAACTTCGTGCCGCTTCTTCTCGGTCAGCCCCATGGATCATGTCCGTTTTTTTTTTGCATCCATTCCACAGGACCTGCTCGCTTGCAGGGCCGTTTCCTCAAACCTTCCGCCCTCTCAGAAATCAACACAGGTGCCGTACGCTCAAAGCCTGAGGGAATCTTTCCAGCCATGACTCTGGGCAGAGTTTAAAGGATAAGTCAGTTGAGGGTGATCGCGCAATGCGATTTACCAACTCAATTACTAACCACAAAGCTTAGGCAATAAAGCTACGGTGATTACGCAATGTGAACAACCATCGCTCGCTTTTCCATGGGACCTAACCATCCACAACCAACCGCCACGGTCACCAACTGCCAAGGAAAAAAGGGAAAATCAGTTCTCTCCTTTTTTTTTCAATCCGCCTCGTGCGCATTGTGTTCGCCAGACATACTGCTTGTTAGCAATCTTCATCTCAGATGACTAGTTTTCATTTCATCACTAATCATTCGAACGCCTCCAATGCCTTTGGAATTGATTTGCTGGCCGTGCAACGCTTCATGCGTGCTCAAGCCACTGGTGGTGTCACTCAACGTGCTTGACCTAGTTTAGTACATCGCTTTGGCGTATTGCTGTATGCCACGGTGGTTGCAGCGCTGTGCTGGCCGTTGTGTGCATTTTGGCTTTTGTGTGTAATACGCGGCCCACCTACCAGTGCAATGCCCGCTTATGACAACTCGTGCATTCATGTTCGGATACTGTTCTGGGCTGAATTTCGCTGCATTTGGACGCCTTGCGGTCTGACTGATAAGCCCCCATCACGGGCAGCCATTTCCCATCCGTTGCACCCAAAAACAGCTCCAATCCCAGGTTTTATACAACAAGTTCGAGTATAATTATACATTCAAGTATCCAGCCAGTACTCTGCCAGCTTATTTGCGCCTGGCTTACCTTTCTTCCACTCGAGTGACTGCTTGGTGCAATGCCGGGTGCACTATTTGAGTAGGGTCCAGTTCACTTCATACTTTGGCGTCTTATCTATCAACGGCACCATCCTTTGGATTCACCAATTACCAAATAACCACAGATCAAACATAGGTGTCGTTTTCCATAGAGATTTTCAGGATTATCTACCCTATCATTGTACTGATTGATTAGCCGCATCTATTCGGTTTAATGTACTGTTATGTTACATTACCGGCTTGATTACCAGCCGTTTGATCGAATTTACTTCTAATTAAAATCGCCCTTTTAAGAAGCAATCCGGTTAGGAGCTAATTTTCTTTCCATTTACACTTACTGCTAAAGTGCATATACGTTACAGTACGAAGGAAACCCTCTTTTTTATGTTTTTCCGCCCATACGATTACCAGGGCTGTATTCCGACGTACCGTATTGCCCTCGCACATGCGCGATTTGTATTACGTATAACAGTGACGATCGTTCCGCGTGTAAGCCGATTGCGTTGCCAGTAACCGTGTACACAGTAGAGGTGGCCACACTCGGGTACCGTCCGCTCCGTTGCGTCCGGTTCGTAAAAGTGAGTGTGATATTCGTCCGGTAACATCCGGTCCGCTGTTTGCCGTACTGCCGTCCGCAGAATCCGCCTCTCACTTTTTCTTCACCGTTATTTGCCGTTAAATTAACGGAGGGCGTGCGCGGCGTCCGGTCCGCGACAAAACATCCGTGGATTCATAATTTTGGTCCGTTCTGTCCCGTAGGTACTTGCTTTCCAGCCACGGCAAGGTCAAGGCGAAGTTGCCATGGGTTTCCATTTTGCAGCAGCTCGAATTGTGTTGGTTGCACGCTTCATAAACGTGTGTGGGCGTTTTCCAGGTCATGTATTCTGCGGTTTGTAATACATGGAGTGTTTTGGAGAATTGAACAACACACAAGCCGTGTGTAAAGTTCCAGTGTATGGCATGCCAACCTGCACCACTTGCTGCGGCTGGTACTGCTGCATAGTACGCAGTGCGCACCACACTCCCATTGCAAGTCTTCCCGGCCATTGCAGCAAGGGTTCGGTATAGTTGCAATACCAAACGCGGACACACAAACACCCACATCACTTGAGGCAGGCGGCAAAGAGGGTTCACCTCTGAACACAGTTGAGCCACTCAACATACTTGGGAATGGGTGATACGTACCACATATAACGATGGGTTGCTGCGGCGGTACTCCACAGTTTCCACGCCAGGGCAGCGAGTGTAAAGCCCATCCAACATAGTACGTCGAAGTTCAACAGCTCAACACATGAAAACGGGCAATGAATAATACGAGTCGTTACTTGTTATCGTCCATCTCTACCTATTGCACCCTCACTGCGGCGGTACTCTAGAAGTTTCCACGCCAGGGCAGCGACTGTAAAGTCTATCCACCAATCGCAGTACTTGCTGGGACGCATTTCTTGAATAAAATTTTCTTCTATCTATATGATACCCAAGGTTCATCCACCACTCAACATAGTGTGTTCAAGGTGTGCACATCAACACAGGACAACGGAATATTAAAAGTCATGATATCTTATCTTCTATCTCTATGGTAACCGCACCCTTGCTGCGGCGGTACTCCACAGTTTCCACGCCGGGGCAACGAGGGTGGTCACCGGTGGTGATCCAAACTTTGGAATCCAAAGTCACTACTTCCCTCCCTTCCCTCCCTTCCCTCCCTTCCCCCCCTTCGTGCGTCGATGCGCTAGCTTCTGCTGCGACCATCCACTCTCTGCCATCCGCCACCCTAGCAAGCTTAAATGATCCACGTTCTCGGGCTTGAGAACCATGCGCTTGGCCCGAACTATTAGACCGGCCTTGGAAAAAGATCGTTCACTACTGGCGCTGGAGGCCTGCAACACAACCAAAAATACTCAGTACTTCTCAGCCTGTGAACTTCATAAGGGCACTGTGGCATGTATGCACAGCCAGTTGTACTCAACCACTCACCTGTGTTGCTAGTATTCGACGTGCAAGCTTGGCCACCAAGGGGAAGCTGGTATGATTCTCTCGCCACCAATCCCCTGCACTCCATTTCTTTTGATACTCACATGCTGGTGTCCATTTCAATTCAAACCACCTTTCGACTTCGGCCTCGATGGGGTCCATATGCTGTGGGGAGGATTGGGCCCGTCTTCTCCTCTTTGATCGTTGAGATTGTAGAGAAATGCAGCACGCCCTGTACAATGCACGGCCCCCTAAAGGTAACAAAATGGTAAGACTTCCCCAGCCAGGTGACGGCGGGTACTGCCAGATAATGTTGGTGGCATGTAAGCAAAGACGATGGGTATTGCAGCGACAAGTGGTGCACCCTGTGCAGTGCATGGCCACATG
>CAJHUC010001106.1:0-100814 GCA_905146915.1 Ostreobium quekettii
ACAGATTCTGTTTGACTTGGAAATGTAGACAGACTGAAAGTCTTATACACAGGCACAGGTAAAGTAATCTGTGCCAAAACAGCCTCAGATCGCGTGACTGTTGCCACACTTCTGAGCAATTGTGTGCTGGTGAACTTGCCATAAGGATACTGCATTATGTGTGCCATCAGATGTCCAGGAAGGTTTGTGGGTGCAAGTTCTCGTTCATGGCGAATGTCATGAACCCGTTGCTGCTGACCCATGCCTGCACTGGTGTGCTGGTCGCACCCAATGTGGTTGTGGCACCCGCCTCATGCATTGAAGAGAAGAAGGTCGAATTTCCCCCTGTAAGGCTGGGAAGCTACAACTTGAATTCTGACGATGTGCCCAAAGAGGCTGAGGTGAGTTCTGTGCCCCTAAATGTTGTGCCATCCTCTGGTCCTTTGTTGCCTGTGCATGCAACATCGCCAAACAGGCAGTACTGCTTATTTGTGTTTTGGTAATCGATTCAATCAGGATTAATGATGTCCTGGTGATGTCTACTGTGGAAACAGATCGAGGGCTGGGCTTGACATGGAAAGACGCCTTGAAATGTCAGAACACCTTTATCATCAACAGGATGTTGCTTGTGACTGTCATTTGTGGCCTTCATCATCACTGCGAAACATTGCTGACATTGCCGTTCTGTGTTTGGCCATTTCATCATCATGTTACCCCTTTCTTAAGAGCCGATGGCTTGGACCAGTCCACCACATTAGAAAGTGCAGACATCTGAGGGAGGATCTGACCACCAGGGACTAGATTAGGCAAAGAAGTTGTACACTGCGCTGCTGTTTGTTAGCTGCCTTCTATACGCTGTGCTATGCTGTCTTCTTGTGCTTGAAGTTGCCTGTACATATCTATGACCATGCTAAGGATGGCTGTTCACTCTTTGGGACATGTGTGCTTTTTTTGTCAACCTTTTTGCTGTGAAGTTTGGGCTTTCTTTGCCAGATGCTTTGAGGTCCTAGTATTTTGCTGGGGAGATTGTTACTGTCTGATCTGAATTCAGTAGAGTCACATGTCAAGATCGTTGTACATTTTTTAGTGTTGCTGATGCCCACCCACCCGCAAGTTCAACCCCACCCCTGCTTTTTCTTCAGAACCCTGTCGTGTGTGTCATCGAATCTTGCACCCCTCGAGGCCATCTGTCACTGTCTGCTGTCAACAAGCCCTATGCACAGACACTGTGCATCAGCTGCGTAAACTCGCCCATCTCCTGCCATTCCCATGCGTGGCTGAATAACACCAGACTGGTGAAATCGTGTAATTGTGCCACACGCTGTGAATTCCAGTGGTGCCAACCTCTAGCCACACCTCTCACTCCACATTCTGTCACTTGCCCCTGCTGCCTGTCCTTGCAGGTTCTGAACACCTGTCGACGCATCACCCACAAAGACTACCAAAAAAACAACCCGCAAAAGGGCGCCGACATAGCCCTGCTAATCCTGGAGAGCCCCGCGGTGCACCATGCGCCCATCTCCGGCATAACATCCATCGAGGAATGCCGGGATCCTTCGCTCAACGGCAAGGGAAACATCACTGCCTTTGGGTGGTTCATGCCAGGCAGGAATCTGTCACCCTCCATCCAGCTGCAGGCAGTGCCAAACTTGGAGGTGGTGCCAGCCAAGCAGTGCAGCATTGCAATGAACCATGATATTCCCAAACGGGCCATCTGCACGGTGTCCACTGCCAGGGCTGCCATCTCGGAATGTGAGTTGCTGCACCTGAAGGGGTAGGGAGGGTGGCTGAACTGAATTGAACTGACATTCGTCACCTTGCTCTTGGTGCAACGTAAGGCCAAGCCCTAAATTGCATAGTTGACTCAACACTGCACCAACAATTGTGCCAGGCCATGGGGAATCGATTAATGTTGTTTGTGCACCATGATGTGTTAGTTGTGATGGATGAAAAAACTGCTTTGGTGAAGAAGCCATCGTGTCTGGCATACCATTCACTTAGATGTTGCTTTGTCAGGCAAAATCGGAGCCCATGGTTGTGGTCATGGGTCATGGATGCTACCGTGCATTGAATTTAGCCTCTGGTATTCTTCCTCATTCTTACGTTTGTGTGGCGCCAACCCATGTGTCAGGGGATCCTGGCTCGCCCATCCTGTGCAACGACAAGAAGCTGATCGGCATTGCATCCTACGAGCAGATGCCAAACTCAAAGTACTTGCCCTACGTGTACACTCACGTTGCGGAGCACTGGGACTGGATCCAAAGCCTAGGAGCTGGGGCGTCCATCGATGTGCCAGACAACAGGACAGAATGCAAGGCTGCGCAAGCTGTGCACAGCATTGCATTAAAAGAAAACGATGATCGCGAGCTCTAGGTGGATCCTTAGCCTGTACAAAAGAGCACACTACCCTGGGAGTGAACATACACTGGTGAGAATGCCCTGGACCTGGAGTGTGTTTGTGGGCTGTGTACTGGTGGCTAAACATCTGCACTGCAGACAGCCTGTGGCGCTTTTAACGCATGTTACAGGCATGCTGAAATGTCATATTGAGTGTGTGGATACTGGTTTAGTGCGAGGTCTGCTTATTGTTTGCTGGAGGTGTTGCTGGGGGGCACTGCTGGAGGGCTCTGCTGGGCATTTTGTGTCTTCTAATGTCTCATCGCCAGTGCCGGGAACTGCAGCAAAGGGGGCTTGTTGGCGAACACAGCCAGTTAGGGTGAAGGTCATCATTGGCAAATTGTCTCCAAGGTTCCAAGGGCATAGCAGGGTGGTAATTGGGATTGAGTTGGCTCACCAGAGTTCTTCAGAGTGTACTCTGTTTCTCTTTGATCTTCGTTGCATGGAAATAGTCATAGTGTCGCTTTTCCTGGTTTTCAGTAGACATGACATTTGTGGAGATTGGGGCTGATCAGGTGTAGGGATCAGAGAGCACCGCCTGTGTCCATTGGGAATCCAGCCGATCCTCAGTGGCGCAGGTGAGGCCATGGTGGGAATCCGGATGGTCGTGGTCAGGATGCAGTTTTCAGTCGATCGATCTTTCGATCTCCCCAACTATTTGCCCTCTCACGGTCCAGCAGCATCCACGGCAGGGAATTTGGACTGAAGGCCACGAACAAGTCACCTCCGAGAAGCTGACATTTGTCACAGGCACATAAAGTTGAGGTGCATGCCAGCAGGGGTTGAGACAGCGAGCCGGTCCTGGAACATGAGTGAGATGGCTCGTGGGGTGGGGGAGGAGGAAAGCGCTGCTGAGATGTATTCTGGGGTTTTGTAACTGGGCCCTTGCGGGCACCATGGCCTGGGAGAGGCGCCTGCACGACACTGAAAGCTGCCTTGCATTGCTTTGCTCCACCCCAGAGGTCTGGCAGTCGCTGGGTTTTCGTGTCTGAATGGGGCAGGGTGGGGGTCATGCGTGGGGTTGGGGTAGATGATGACGCGGCATTGCAGCAGCATTGGCCCAATGCTGATCTGCTCAGCAGTAACGTCGTCATGGTCGCGACCACATCAAAATTGACGGTAGCAAACTCGATGAGTGTGCCAACGTTGCATCAATGCTGGTGCGCAGTACCAGTTGCCGCGTTGCACTATCAGTGTAGCGCATTTCCATTCAAAGGAAATGCACCTTTGTAGTCGTGCCTCGACTGGCGCAGCCACCAAGAGCTATCTCGTAGTATTGCTCCAAGGTTGACTGGCGTACACCCCACTCCACGTTTGATGCACACCGTTCCATCCTTGGCAACAACGCTGGACATGGGCGCCAAGATGTGGCCGACTAAGTGCCATTGACGAAAGGAGGCAGGGTCGAGGTGTGGCGACACTTGACTGGCCCCAAGGGATCGAGTACACGGCAATCGTGCACAGTGGTTCACAGTTCTGTCCCTTATATCCAGTCCGTTCACCAATGTCCTTAATGCAGTCCCTAATCCCCCATCACCTCTATGCGTCCTGTTGTTAATAATACTCGAGCAGCTCTAGTTACAACACCGTCACACCCCACAGGGTTTGGACGGCAAGGACGCGCCCAAACCCTGCGTCTCCTAAACTTTCCTACGCCAAGGCCGGTTGCCCGATTCAACTTCATTCACAGTGAATGCATTTAACTCCGTTCGCTATCATGCACCAACTACCAAGCTCGTCCCTCCAACCCAACACCACCTTCGGGCACCTCCCCCTCCCCGCCGCCCTCCCGCGCGGCCAGGACGAGACCGCTGACCCACGCTGTTTGTTGGCAACTGAACCACCGTGCGTCAACGGCTGACCCGCCTTGTATCGATCGCGACGCACACGCCAACAAGGTATCGCACCGGCCCCTGTCCACCAATTGTCTGCAGTATATCAAGGCATTGTCCCCAAGCAGTTTTCAAACCTTTCAGCGACCGTTTATGCACAGCCAGTCAATCTCAGCAGCCACGGAATCCCTGCAAGAGCTGCATTCTTGTTCAGCCGCTGTCCCGAGAGGAGGACGTCCCGACTGCAACGTTTTGGTGGCTGGGTACTGAAGGTGCTGGACTGCCCTGTTCCTTGTCCCTGGCCAGGTGGTTTGGTAGAGCGGTGGGGCATCCCATCCAGTGTTACTCGGTTCGATGCCTGGTCAGACATCCTCTCGGCCATCCAAACTGAGACAGCAAGGGCGGGGAGGGGGTGGCCCGATGCAGACGCGGCTGGCGGTGCTGGGACTGCTGGCGCTGGTCGTCGGGACGGGCGGTCTGCTGCTGTATCTGCGGCTGCGCCAGCAGAGGGATGCCGCAGTCGCCATGTGTTACAATACCGAAAATGGTGAGCCACTTGCCCAAGGAACCTTGCCCTGCCCATCGCTTGTTTCTTTCTTGTTTTCTGACTTTTGCCATTGCTTTCCTGCCCCTGGCCATCGAAACTGCTGAAGCATGGCGCAACCGTTGTTTCCACAATCGCTTCTACCTCTGCATCAATGGTGTCAATCGTCACTCCAACGGTCACCTGGCATGCACAGTGCAGTATTTGCATTAATGCTGCATGGCAAAACACCAAGTGTCTTTGCACAAATACGTAGTGGCATCTATTTCAGATCATCGTGCTGTGCGGGTTGTTAACCCTGCCTTGGTGCTTCGCTTACTTGTGCCTTCCCCCTCTCCTGAGGCGTTGGGGGTAGGGGAGGAATTAATCGAAGATGAATTTGGATTGGACGGCCTTGTGACTTGTGAGATGGCATCCTTCGTTAGGGGTTTGGAAAGTTTGAGGTCACCTAAAGGCAGTGGGCGTTTTGGCAGATTATTGTGGGTTGATAATCTTGGGTCGCGGGTCGAACTTCAGGACAGCGCCGGTGAGAATTGTGGAGCTCTGTTGCTTCTGGGCTGTCTCCGCAGCTGGTTTCAGTATTCATAGCCTCAGCATTTGATACCAGAGCATGGGTTTTCAAATGCCAGATGACCCATGTACCCCGTGCTTTGTCACACACAAAAGCACTAATTTGCCTCGCCTGGGTTGTCGGAGGCTGGATCAGGCGACTGCCAACGCCTCACAGCTGCAGAACCCACCTGAAACTGGTTTTGTGGCAAGTGGCCAAGTCCTTGGTCAGCCTGTTGGATTGGATTTGTTGTATCAGGGTCCCCAGGCAGCGGGGCCACCGCCTTGCCTGGGCCAAGCCGATGCCCTTGACACGCTGGCCCCCTTATCCCACCCCCCAGTGTCGCTCTCTTGGTGTCCCTCCTCCGATTTGCTCTGCCTCTGACTCATGTCTTCCAGTATCACAGAGCACCTGCGTGGTTTAAGCCCTGTTCTGTGCTTGCTGTGCTATCTCAGGTCCTGAAGCCAAGTCCATCAATTTTAAGGTGAAGGGGAGAGGCACAGTCATCTGTGCCATTGGGCGATGTGTTCCCTGCATGGCATCGTTGTGCTCAGTAGCATTATGCACACAAGCACCTGAATCGTCACTGTGGAAGTCTGCCCATGATTTGATTGGTTCAATGCAAAGCGCTGGTTGTTCACCTGTGATGCGTTTTTTATTTGGTTGACTCATGTTGAGCATGCATGTGTGGGGCTTTGTGCGCCTCTGCTTGTCGCTGTTTCGACAGTGCTGAACAGGCCTGTTAGTTTGCTCCCTCGGTGCCATTGTTGATAGTCTATTCTTTGTGGCCCCTTTTTTCCTGGCTTGGGCTTAGGACAGGATCAAACCTGGCACCATTCCATCCATTGGGACTGCTTCCAGAGACATTGGGAAAGCAATTCCTACCAAGGATAAATATGGTTTGTCTGTAAAATCTTGTTGATATGCTGAAAGTCTTGCATAAGTAGTTTAAGCTGTGCTGAAACCGCCTCAATCGCAAGAACATTCCCACCATTTTGTACTGGTGAAATTGCTGGAAGGTTATCAAATCTTGTGCTCCCTCAGGTGTCAACGAACTGTGAGCGCAGATTCGGGTTTGTAGTAAATGTCATGGACCCGTTGCTACAAACCCATGCCTGCACGGGTGTGCTCGTGGCGCCAAGGGTCGTCGTGGTACCCGCCTCGTGTATTGAAGAGAAGAAAGTTGAATACCCCCCTGTGCGACTGGGAAGTAACCATTTGAATCCTGCCGATGTTCCTCATGAGAATGACGTGAGTTCTGTGCTCCAAGTTGCCATCCTTTCCTGTGTTTGTTTGTGCCCTGTGCCTGCAACATCACCAAAAGGCAAGAATGCTCCATCGTTGTTGGTAATGGATTCAAGGAGGACTGATGATGTACCGGTGCTCTCTGCTTGAAACAAAAATCGAGGGGTGCTCTTCCTCACTTTCTAGGCAGGCGGACAACCAAGGGCGGCCCTGTCCTAGCCACCATGGGCTACTTTTGTCAAATATGTATTTATTTGCACAGCTGTTTGTTTGCTGTCTCATGCATGTCCTGGTGCACTGCCTCATGTGCTCAGTGCTGCCCTACACTCCTGTGTGACTTTCTGAGGATGTTGTTCATTCTCTGGGACATTTGTGCTTTCTGCCCTCTTTGTTGTGGAGTTTCGGGCTTTCTTTGCCGAAAGCTTTAAGGTTCTTGCAGATCGTTGGGAAAATGTTGCTCGCAGATGATTTCAATTAAGTGGAGACATAGGCCAAGATCATTGCGTCTTCATGTTGTTGCAATGGGTATTTTCGTTCATGCGCGTGCCACCTCGTGGATTCTAACATCATTGCCTTCCATTGATTCACAGCAATTGTTGTGGAACAGCTCAGGGAGTGATGGCTCAGCTGCTGCCCACTCTCATTCAAGTTCAACACCACCCCTGTTGTTTCCTTGGAACCGCTACCTCCTGTGTCACTGAATCTGGCACTCCTCTGTCCCATCTGCTGCTCTTTGCTGTCAACAGTGCCGGCACCCAGAGGGTGTGTGGCAAAGTAAACAGGCCCAGCCCATGCAATTCCAAACCACGACTGGAGCACACCAAACTAGTGAAATCGCATAAATGCATTCTGTGCCATGAACTCAAAAAATGCCAAACAGTAGCCCCATCTCCCCGCACACTGTCATTTGCCACTGTTGTCCATTTCTTGCAGGTGCGGAACACCTGTCGCCGCATCACGCACAAGGACTACCAAAAGAACAACCCAAAAAAAGGCGCCGACATAGCGCTGCTCATCCTGGAGAGCCCAGCTGTGCACAATGCGCCCATCTCCGGCATCACATCCCTCCAAGACTGCCAGGATCCAAGGCACAGTCGCAAGGGGAACATGACAGCCTTCGGGTGGTTCTCAGCAGGAATGAGTCAGACGCCATCCTTCGAACTGCAGGCGGTGCCGAACCTGGAATGGGTGGACAAAGCACAGTGCCGCAAGGCGTTGGGCCATGGGACTCCCAGTGGAACTGTCTGCTCAAAGTACCCCAATAGGGCAACCATTGCAGAATGTGAGTTGGCTGTGCTGTGTGGGAGAGTGGGGTTTCACCATAGCTGAAGCGAACTGATATGCCTTGTATTATTGTGCTCTTGCCTCATATCCCTTTGTATTCTCACGTTCTCTATGTTCTTACATAATGTTGATTGCGTTATTGTATCCCCAGAGCAATGCAAGCCAACCCAATGGGCCGCAAAGTAGACTCACCGATGTATCATGCTGATAGGTTGTGGCAGGCCAAGGGGCAACCTATTGATGTAGTTTGTGCACTATGATGTGTGATGTCAGATGTAATGGAAACCACATTATTGGCAGAGAAGCCATCGTTTCTGACATACTGTTCGCTTGGGTACTGCTGTCCTGGCTATGTCTATGGCTGTGCACTTGCGAATTGGATGCAAAACTACTGGATTTGTTGCTTGCTGCTTAGCAGTGCTGCCAAGCGTACGTGCAAACCACCAAGCGCATTGTCACCTAGTGAGTTTCACTAGTGGAAATGACCATTTCTGGAACGCCAGTGACAATAAATGATGCCTGGTGGGACGCCACTGGGACGCTTTCTCGAGGGTTGGCCGAGGTTGGGGGCTCAAAGGACGCGTCCCAGTGGCACCCCAGTAGGCGTCATTTGTTGTCACCTGGCGTTCCAGAAATGGCCATTTCCACTAGTGTTTCTCATCCACTGGTTTGTACACATTCGAAATTTTGGGCCGTGTGGTCATGCTGTACTTGTTGCCATGAGCGCACAGTTGCTTTCAAGGAAGTTCAAGAGCATGGAGGGCTCATTCGGCACTCGGCAGTGCTGAAAGGACAGCCAAGTACTTGTATTGTTGGCTGCTCTATGCTACCGTTAACCCTTCGTGATTGCTTAGGCTTGTGTTCAACTTAGAAGTAGAATCTACACATGGAATTCAGCACGCAGATAGACGCCATTGAGGACATACCCCTGGCATTACAATTGCTGTGTGATAGTATTTTGGGCTTCTTCTGTTGAACAGAGCAAGATAACTTAGGTCACTGTGTTGGTACTCGAATAGAGAAGCAGTTTGTTGTGCGGCCCAGTGCACTGACATTCTGCAAACCAATGCTGGCATCGAATTAGTGCCATGGTCCTTGTGCAGGAATCTTAGGATCCTCAGCGATAAGAGTATACTAATTCTCAAGCCAAACAACTGTAAAGTCCCTATAAAGTTGACATAAAGTACAGTGTTGTACTTGTGCCCATTAACACAGTGCTACTCAAGCAATGCGTTTCACAACAGTGCTATCTGTTGTTGATCATTTTGTTGATGTGGCTCATCTGCCCATCAGTACCATCTGTACCCGAAGGAGTGGAAATGTTGTCATAGAATAGCCCAGCAGAAAACTTCGTGATGCTGCATTGTTTCTTCCTTGTGACTGAACGACCGAACATGCCATGCCAGTGCTGGCAAGAAAGTCGAAAAGAAGTGATTAAGAAGGAACATTTGTAGAAGGTGTTGTTCTGTCGAATTTTGGCAGCTGCAGATTTTTTTTGATTTTCAGAGAGAAGCTTTTCAAACGGGAGTGGACTCTCTAACCCACCCAAGCTAATTTGACTCTAAGGCATTCTGATTGCGTCAATCACACTAAGGGCATCTTAGATGCTACTTCAATCTACATCCCTGTGCCATCCCAAGTACCAAGAACATACGAATGTACATGGAGTGAGGTTGAATAACTATGTAGCACTCTAATTCTACAGTGTATTGAATTGTCCTTTCGACATTCCTGGACATTCTTACTCTCGATTTGTGAAAATGCTCCGTGTGTCAGGGGACCTTGGTTCGCCCATCCTGTGCAACGACGAGGAGTTGGTCGGCCTGGCGTCCTACGAGCAGATGCGCGTCTCGAGGGACGTGCCCTACGTTTACACGCACATTTCAGAGTACCGCCACTGGATCGAGAGTCTTGGAGAAAAGGCATCCGTCGATGAGACAAACGACGAGGCAAGGCCTGAATGCAAGGCTGCGCGAGATGTACGTAAGATCGTCTTGAAAACCGCCGACGATCGCGAGCTCTAGGCGGACTTTGAGCGGTTGGGAAGAGCTTGGCAGAGCGTTTTAGAGCCTTTTAAAGAGCACCCACATGTCGTCCGGGGTGTGGATCTGCCCTGGTGATATCGCAGCAGAGCAGGAGCGCTGATTTTGCGTTTGTGGGTGTGGCCCTGCTGCTGGGGGTCTGCACTGCGGATTGTCCATGGCGTTTTAGCGCGTTTCACGGGCGTGTCCAGTGGTAGGATTGGCAATGTGGATGATGGCTGAGCGCTGGATCTGCACTCCAGGATTGCTGAAAGTCTGGGGATGGGGGGTGTTGCCATGGGGTGCAAAGGCGCTGCGTGAGCGCCGGGACGGGCAATTTTTTGGTGTCTCTTCGTGTAGTGCGCAAGTGCACGGAATGCCAATGATGGGCTTAAGCAGCGGAAACAGCCTGTCGGGGCGGATATCGTTTTCAGCGTAATTGGTAATTGCGCGTATTTGCGTAATTTGCGTAATTCGTTCCAGAATGGTATTTGAGAATAGGGTCGCTCCAGATCATTGCAGATCTCTTGAGAGAGTATTTTTGCCCTCTCTGATCTGTGGCTGATGGAAACAGTCGCTGGTTTTTCTTTCCTCTTTTCACCTGTTCGGTGGACAGGACACTTTTTCTGGGGGGAAATTGCTCCTCATTAGGTACATTTTATATCGCTCATGGCGTCGTTATCTAGAGCAGCGGGTCATGTCTTGTAATCTTCCTAGAGTTGCTGTGCGTTCAGGTATTGTGTTCGAACTCATTATGGGGCATCGCCCCAAGAATGTTGATGAACCATCGTGGCTGCACGCCCCTGACTTTTCGCAGCTTATTTAGCAAACATTGTCTGCCCCTTGCGGGCATGGCCATACTTGAAGACTTGTTTATGAATTCTTCTTTGCCAAACTTTTCATCGCCAGTTCATTGAACGACTGCAGTTGGCGGCCGGATAAATGCGCCATCTGCGCGTGGCGTTGAGGCCGAGTCCTGTAAGGGAATCTGCGCACAACAGTGATTGAATGTCAACTGCTCGTCTGATAGCATCATCGCCTTTTGCAAAGTGAAGGTGGTCGCGCTGCTGGGGATTCTCCAGGTAGCAGCGAAGTGCCAAAGCTTTGCATTAGAAGTCAATTCAAGTGATGTCCTCTCTTTGCCCTCCATGATCCATTCGCGGCAACGCTTTTCGCGTGACACGGAAAAATCGCTGTACACGAGGACTCCACAAACATTGCGCTTGATGCTTGTGGCGCATGACACAGCGTAGAACGTCCAAACTTGGTTCTGGTAGGATGGGCAGTTTTCCAGAGTCGCGAGCACGGGAAGCATTTCATGTCCTCCTAGCCAAATTGCGAGTCAATGGTATACTCAGTAGATTGAATGGGATTGTGCGAAACACTTCATTTCGAGCCATATGTTATCTACATTCATATCTTGTCTTTACAGTACTGGGCCAGGTTTCAGGACACCCTGGGTCATGGAGGATAGCTCGGTAGCTGGGGTGAAGGACCTAAATTGCACCCCGAGGTCATCGAGCTTGCCCCGCGTTGTGGAGCGCGAGGCTCGCTACTTCAACGCAAGGCTGCACGCCAATTAAATGCAATGCCCCCTTTGTGCAGTGAGGCTCAATCCCGTAAGCGGATCTGGGATATATCAGCCTTACGCACTGTTCTGGGTGAGTCGTTGCTACCGGTCTCCTGGACCCACCCGGTCATGTTCCCCACACGACAAGACATTTGTAAACATTGTACAAAAAGGTGTCCGCCACCAATTGCCTCCAAACACCCGAGGTCCGCATACTTACAGTTTGCCCTTTCGCTTGGCACGTACTTCACGCCACTTTTCTCCCGAGTCAGCCCAGAGTCAGCTTCCTAATCAAGCACTTCCTTCCACAGCTTCCCTCTATCTCCCTCAACTCAACCGAACTCCACTTTCTAGGGCTGGATGGCCGGGTGCAAAACAGGATAGGAGGGAGACCGAAGGGGGAGCTTAAGTGGCCGCCCCCGCTCAGCCCAACTAAAGCCCGCCAAAGTCTGAAGGCGCCAAACTGACGGAACCTCAGAACTACGCACTTTGACTACCCAAAGTACTAGATGCCTCTAGTACTTTGGTCCCTAGGGGCCAGAAACCCGTTTGAACTCAATCACTACCAATTGGAATAATTGGCGCAGCCCAACCAACGTCGTCCTCGACGGAAACATAATAACAGTATAGTTAATTTCATTTATTTGGCGGAACAAGACCCCAGATGCAGAGCTGACGTCTAATCGTGTACTTGAAACAGACTATTCTCTTCAACTGTCTATGAAGATCGCACACTTGAAGATAACAACACCATTGCCGTGTCAACTGTCGTGCTGTTTGGACCCTAAACGGGGCCATGGCACAAAATTTGCTTTGATGGCATCAAACAGTGTCAGGTCGTACCGCAGCTGGCTTCAGAGTCTGTGTACTGCACCAGGTGGCGCCCGACACGCCGTGTCCTCTCGCAGTCTGGGCTGCTGCCAGGCCTTCTTGGGTTGCATCCACTGGTGTCGACATCTGCAGGCCCTGGCGACCGGTCTGGTATCCAGCCCGAGGTTGGACTGACGTTGGAAGTGCAACCCGGGGCCATCTTGGAGCCATCCTGAGCACCGATGCGCAGTTTATGTAAAATAATCTCACGGTACAGAATACAACATATGCTGCGTGGGACTTCCCTTCTCCATGCGGCTCGTGGAACACTGCCATTAACAGAAACCAGGGGGTCCCCGAAGGCACTGCTTTCACTGTAGACGATGTATGCCGACCGACTTGATGTGCATCCCCCACCCACCCCACCCCACCCCACCCCACCCCACCCCACCCCCACCCCCGCTCCATGCCCTTCCATACAGCCCATACATAACGCGGAAATGCACTACCTTGAGCAAAGCGATGGCTGGACACGCTAATTGTACCAGCCAACATGCATCGTACGCATTGCCTACTGCATAGATGCCGACCTTCCTGTACAACGCCGAGGAGCGCTTCACAAGTAGGAGTCATTCTGGTTGTCGACAGCAATGAAGGTCTGGGAGGTCTGTGGGATTGCGGAATATACAAAAAGTGGGAGACAATCTGGTGGTGAAGGAGAATAAATTCTTTGACTGTAACATCTCATTGGTTTACAGTTTGAAGTTTGTCTTCAACAACTTAACTGTTGCTGGGAACAGTCTTCAGTCCTCCCCCATGAGCTGGCATTATGGCGATTTCCGGAGAATAACAAGCGTTGGCATTGTTATTCTGTCTTGGATCGAGTTTGTGGGGGGCGCCACCTTCCCCAAGCTTGAGCTCGTTGGAAATGATCTCTTCATGGCAGAGAACATAATTCGCAGCAAGAAGCCTGTGAGAAAGTTGGATACTGTGGGAGGGAGCTTGCAAGTAAATTTCAACATAATTATAACCACGAATGGGACATTAGACATTTTGTACCCTGGAGATCAAATCCAACAGGAATTACACGTTGGTAGAGGGCTTCAAAAGGCTGGTTGCTTTCAATGACAATCTTCATATCAGAGGAAATGAGAAATGCACCCGTGTATTTGGCTTCGAGAAATTAGATTTCCTCTATTGCACTCAGAACTGTCGGTCGAATGTGGGCTGCAGCAAGGAGCGGTTTTCTGGTGAGACTACCATTGCTTACAGTGCCAGATTAATACAGATTGACGGATTTGGCACGCTCAAGCAGGTTCGAGGGGACATTTTTGCTGTTGGAAATTCGCATCTGGATCAAATAATCATCGATAACTTGACTATCATCAAGGGCACCAACAGCTTGCGAGGAATGGTGGCGGCATCAATGTTTCCAAATTGCCGCTGCCACACTATGAAACACGTTGCCGGATGAGGGAGGACGATATCCCTACTTGGCACCTCTCTTCAGGTCGTGGCGGGGCGTCTTTGCGACATGCTTGGTTTTGCGTTCCTGCATTGTGGAAAAAGTGGTTCCATCCCGGTCGGTGGTGGCATCGCCGTGGGCATGGCGATCATGTCCACTCTGATGTTGATGTACATTTTGCAGAAGTTTCGATATCAATACTCATGGTTGGGGCGAGACTTGGTGACGCGTTGGCTATGCATGTCTTGGCTCTGGATGGCGTTCTGTCCGATGCTGGCTTTCACTGGTAGGAAAATTATGTTTGCGACACTAGCTGCGATGCCATTCTCAAACAAAGTGGTGCGGACACAGTGATTGCGATGGCATACAAGGGACTGTGATGTCATCAGTTTCTGTCAAATGGCATCGCAAACAGGCTGTTTTCTACTGATGTTTGTGATCACACGCTTCACCATGGCAAGGTCAAAGTCCACAAGATCGGAACAACGCGCTTTTTCGGATCGGGGTCCTTGGTACCGTTGCGCTGGAGGAATCTCAGACTTTTTGGCTGTTGTCTGTGTATTGGAACCTCAAATACCTGTATGTCCTCGTTTAACCTGGTAAATGCTGGGTTGATGCAGCATTTGACTGATGGAGGACAAGTGCACAGCCATGACTTGCTTCTTCTGGTTCCCGGTTTGATCGTCTTTGATGTTCCTGTCACGAAGTACCTGCTCTGGCGTTACGGGATAATTGACAACAAAAACGAGAGAAATGGCGGGCTCCCTCACAAGCGTTTTATGGCAGTAGGTTTTGCTTCTGCGTTGCTGGAAGACCTGCTTTAGATGATTCTGCAAATGATATTCATCATAGCCATAGAGGGGAACAATGAATGGGCCATAATGGAAACAACGGCATCTCTGCCGTTGCCGGCGGCAGAATTTTCTGGCCAAGGTCACATTCCCGACTATGTTGCATTATCTGTTGATGGAATATATGCGTTCATTGTGCCGGACAGAATTTAAAAAGTTGAAAAATGGACCGGTGTTTTGTTTTGCAAGGGGATTCTTCAAAACCATGTGGCAGCGAGATTTGACCACCCCATCAGTTTAACCTGCGTTCCAGGTCTTCTTCTGCACATTTGAGGCAGAATGGAATATACACAACGGAAATTCAAATGCGATGCGGAACTCTCATCGTGACCGGCTCTGAAAACAAAGTAGCATTCGTCACAAGTCCAAGTGCCGCGTTCTTCCAAGCCGGCGTCCCATTAGACTGAGTAATTTACTGAGGGAATCAATCAAGAACCTTTACCACCTTTCATTTTCAATCACCTTTCTTTTTATCCCATTTATTACCCTTTGTAGGACTTTTATCTGAATGTGCGATTTCTTTGCATCCCAAATTTTCAATTCAAATGACATTTCCTGCTGCTTCCTCTTGGGGAATGAATCATGACCATTTTCTTATGCTCAGCGTCAACTTGATGCAGTGGGTGGTGGTGGTGGGGTTGGGGGAGGTCCAAACCGTTGACGCTGAGATTAGGTACGTAATTGCAGCAAAATCGACACAAGGTGTAAAGATGACTTGTTCCTAAACCTCCCGGGAATGTTTAGCCTTCAATTCAACAAGATCCTTAGAATGTGCCAATTTACAGCCATTGAAGTTGCCCTCATTGCCTGGATTGGATTTTGAAATCCAATTTTCGTCAGGCGAGATTTCGTACAAATTTGGGCTTGTTTTGTTCTCAAACACAACTAGAAATTGCGCTCCACTGCTATACAATGCTGCTGACTCATTCTGTCATCGACATGAGCGTAACGAGACGTAACGCAAAGCGTAACGGAACGTATCGCGAAGCGTAACGAAATCGACATAGCGCATCCCTATGCTCTATGGCGCCAAACGCATTCGCCTGTCATGGAAGATCCGATTGGCTCGGAAGCTTGGCGGCCTTCGTGCTTGAGGCTTTTGGCAATATTAACAAGCACAGGGCTCGGCTGCTGCGTCATTCCCTGTGTACCCAGCCCTTTGTGTCACGGACAAGTGTGTCGCAGCGTTGCGATCTCAGTGCCAATCATCAATCATATGCAAACTATTATTGTGCATTTTTAAATGTCAGTAATACTGAGGGCAATTAGCATTGAAATAGTACTATCAGCTGCAGTAAACTCAAGAAATCTTACGTCGACACAAATCGCCCATCAACATTTATGTGTTTGCGCATCCAAACTTGCAATAATCACGCCGACAGAGCTCAAAGTGGTGGGCCCATATCCTGCCCCGCAACATGGGAACCGAGTGACCAAGGCACACATTCCCACCAGCGACAACAAGCTCGGTCAACGGCTGCATAAAGGGAACACGTGCTCGCATTGCCCATTCTTCCCCCACGCCCTGGGTTCTGTCAAAGATCTTCATTCTACACCAGCTCTCCGTTTCGGCTTTGCCCCGAACATTCCGTGACAACCACCGTTTGTGCGAAATGGACCGTCAAAAAGTGGCAGTACTAAAACTAAGTCAGTGTGCCTCCGCGGCCCAAAACCTGAACTAACGATCAGGCTGGCGTGCCAGAAGACAGATTCGGGAAGACAGTGCGAGGTCCTTCCGGGGTGGGCGGCGGGCCGCTTCGCACCAAGGCCTGCCCACTCACACCCGCCCCGCGGCCCGCCAAGCCCTGGACGCTTCCGCGCACTCCCCCTCCTGCTGCGTGCCGTGGGGAAGGGTGAAGGTCGACGGAGGAAGGGGGACGCCAGTGCCTCCGAATCTGCCCGTCCCACCCCATTTGCCATGATGGTCACCGGCTGTGGGAAGGCGAAGACGAGGAAGCATACGCCGGATCTGGGGGCCAGAGTCTGTTAGGCAAACGGCCAGGCGCGTCGCAGATTACGTCCGCCCTTTTTGAGTAGCGAGCCGGCCACCCACGCCGAAACCGAGGGACGAGGGCTAGGAAGGAGGAGGACCAGGAAGGAAGGCAGCCGCTCTTTCCGGGGTCGTTTCTTGCTGGCCTCTTTCGCGGGCAACTGCTGTCCGGCTTGCAGGTCCGGGCCTACATAAGTGCCCCCCTTTATTGAATCTAGAAGGCCCTCGCCCCCGTCTCGCAACCCTGGTCCGGCTGCCCCGGACCGGGTCCACCTCTTCCTCAAAAGATTTGCCCGAGTGGAAGCGCCTTGGCTTGACTACCCCCTCACCCCATCCCCGCCTGACCTCCGGGCGCTGAGGGAGTCAGCGGCCGGGGGAAGTTTGACTCCAGATCTGTAGTCGGCACAACAGGCCCAAGCCCGGGCGACATGGCTGGCGGTGGCCGCGGGGATGCGCGGGGTGGCGCAAGGTCGATGGCGACCTCGCCAAGCATCTCGATGGCGATGATCTTCGCCGCGCTGTGCGGCTGTGCCCAAGGCGCGGGAAATGGAGCATGCTACGCCCCTGAAACCGCAGGTAGGGGGCGGGAAGGAGCAGTCCACTCCCGGAAAGGGAGACGAAAATTGCCGTGCCGTCTTCAAAGATGGTGTCCACTGTTCCGGGGGAACGTTTCAGGGGCCCTTGGCACATTTTGTCTCTCGTCCCATCAAGATTTCGACCGCTTTTGGGCGGGAGAGGGGGTGGGGAGGTTGGGTGGGGGCGGGGGGGCGCCAGCACGGAAGTCGAATTCCTCTTTTTCCCCCGAGCCGGTGGCCGCCTCGTGCTGGCGCAGGGGAAGCGTGGAGCAGCAGGACGACCACGCAAGGCCTGCTTCTTAAGTCTGTACGTTTTCTCTGACCCTCGTTGGACCGCCGCTAGTGGACCGCCACTCGTTGACCCCACCCGCGGCCGCTCGCGTCACGCACCTCCGCGCCAAGATGGCGCTGACCTCATTTTTCATCAGAATTGGCGCCGGGACGGTTGGGATCTTGGGATCGAAACTCATGATGGCCATCGGTGTTCAGTAACAGTTGGTGAAGCGTGCCGGGAGCTCCGCACGGGGCGAGGCGTCTTGCCGCGCGTTTGTTTGGGGGAGGGACCTGACCACCAGCTTGATTTGGTGGCCGTGTCAAATTGATGCGTGGGGGCGTTCGCAGTGACACGCATTTGATATAGTCTGTCCAAACGCGTCAAACCAGTGTGCCTTGCATTCCGGGAATGCGTTGCACCCAACGCGATGGCAGAAGCATATCTGTCGACGTATATGTGTTCCTTATGCTTCTTGATGTACTGGAGAGTGCAATAAGTGACCCGCAATCAGACATCCATGGATTGCCTAGCCAGCCATAAGCCACGTCCACGCAATCCCATAAGGATTATTGTGGTGTCGCAGGTATCGCCCCGCTGACTGTGACGTTTGAGGTGAGCAGCAATGCGCATCCGCTTCACTGCACCTGTTCCTTGAGCCCTGCAATGGCGCCCCGCCGCCTTCTGAGTGACAGAGACGGATTTGGCATATTCGGCAAAAGGAATAATGGGAACTTCTGCCTCAAGGGCTGTTCCAGAACTACTTACCACGACATGTAGATGCAACTGATTTTCCCATATTTCGCATCTGCAGATCACTAAGGAATGCTGCCCAAACCAATTTGACTTTGTTGTCAACATCCACGATCCTTACACACGGAAGCACATGTGCACGGGGGCCCTGGTAGCCCCACAAGTGGTCGCCACCACGGCGACTTGCTTGGATCAGTTCAAGTACGATGATGTCAAAATCCGGGAATTTCCAGATGTGAAGATTGGTGGCACCGAACCCAATGATGCCAGACAGGGGAAGGTGAGCGCAAGCCTGAAGCAGAATTGATTCAATTCCAAATGGTGTGCAGCTAAAGCTATGACTGCCAGCAAGCATCTAATGTAGAGGCTTTTGGCCTCTTCAACACGTCTTGGTGAACTGATACTCTTTATTTCAGCAACTACACATGGTCGTGCAGATAAAGAATTGCCTGGATGTGGCGTTTTGCAAAGGGCGAAGGATCCCAGTGCGGTCTTGCTGGAACATGGCTAGCCACCTTGAAGAGGTTTGCCATCTTGATTCGATTGCCCAATTGTACCTTTCCCAAAACCAGGCAATGTGCAACTTTTCAAGGACAAGAAATGCAGCAAATATATTGTTGACATGAAAAGAAGCATTTGCTGTTGGCTTTGTGAAAAATGCGTTGTTCATGATAATCTTGAAACTATTTGTACAGCACGCGTTTCGGATCCACTAGAAGGTCGTTTTCTCATTTCGAACCGTGTGCTTTTGCCCAAAGAAAGTGTCAACAGCTTTGTATGGTGTCGAATTAGCAGTACTCTCGGCCCGCCCTTCTGGCTTCACCTTTTCTCCACGCCATTGCTTCGATTGCCAGTGTTTATAACGATTTTTCTGGCAAGACGACCAGACACATAAATTTTCCTTGAGCGCAATTCCATGGGAACAGAAATCATTGCCTCAACACGTGCCTCATTGCCTCTCTGCCTTTTGTGCACAGGTGGTGAAGACCTGCCAGAAAATTGTTCATGAAAATTTCGACCCAAAGGGATCGGGGGGTCCTGACTTGGCGCTCGTGATAATGGATGAAAAGGCCGTTCAAGACCCGATTACGAAAATGGTGCCACTGGCGGAATGCCCCAATAACAACATCAGCTTCGTCGGGTGGTTCCATCCCGCGGAGCCGCTGCGCGGTGTCCCGACGCTAATTGCTGTGCCCAACGAAAATTGCGAGGGCCTCATCGGCGACATCCACGAAGGGTCCGTCTGCGCCAGGACGGACCCCAGCCAAGAACCTGTGTGTAAGTAAATTGGGGTTGCTTTTTTTTATTTCCACTTTGATGTCATCGTTATTGATGAATTTTCAATCAATGAGTATAATGTAAAAAGAATACCTAAGCATGTTAACACAATATACTAGTGTGTGTGAGAGCTCGCTTCATGATTCCAATCGTTCTTCTGTTCTTCTGAAACTTGCCCAGATCATGGATTTCTGAAGCAGCATCACGTCTTCGACATAAATTGCTTGCAGCCATTCACATGCACTGCCGTTAAGCTACTATTTGCAAGAAATACGCACCTAGAACTCAAAAAAAAAAGTAAAAGTTGTGTTTGGCGCGTTGATGCGACGCATAGCTCGAATGTAGGTGATGCTAACGCCAGCAATGCGAATTCGGCGCTGATATTGGCGTTTTAATTTATGCGCGATGCATTGCAGTGCGCCGCCAAACTCTGTTTCGTCATCGTGTGGAAATCAGAAAAAATGGCAGGTGCTAATTTGCGTGTCCTTGCTATGCAGACGACGAGGGTGGGCTGTTGCTCTGTGACGGCAAGGATCTCGTCGGATTGGCATCGCGGACGAAATTGGGGCCAAAGCTCTATCCTATCGCCTTCACCGAGGTCGCTCGCTACAAAGAGTGGATTGACAGCCTTGGGAACCAGCATTCCACTGTTCGCAATAACAAAGCATGTGAGAAGGAGTTGTGAGCCAAACACTGTAATGCCTTGTGCACGGGGGGAGGTTGGTGGGGACGGGGATGAGCAGCAATCTAGTTCTGTTGCTTTGTTTGGAGCTGTACACTGCTGCTCGTGGGTAGCAGAGCTAGGATGCCAAGCGACATATGCTTGAATAATTCCAGATTGGATTGCAAGTCCGGAGCCCTGTGCATTGCACTCATGGCGCTCCTGGATAAGTAACCCGGCCCAAGGGCTGGTGATGGACGTGATGGGGCATGATGCGATGATTGCAATTTGCGGGGTTGGAGAAGCAATCGTTGAGCAGTTGTCCTGGCAAATGTGTCAGAAGTGTGGCACATGTGTACATCTCAGCAGTATCATGGGAGTTGCACATATATGTGGCAATGATGCATGTAGAATCTCAATGGGGCGCATGCCCTCTGGGTTTTGTGATGTGTTACAAGGAGCAAGAAAGAGCATGTTGTGACGTGTGCATTGTGGAAGCATGTGATGGAATGATGTGTCATTCCTGTATGGGAGCGGCTAATCTAACCATAATTTGTCAATTCTTGTCGAATTGCTGAAGGCATGAGAAGGACAACGGTATTTCATTACACTTTCATTACACTATTTCATGCTATGTTGCCATTGTATTGTGCACCGCATGTGTCTCCTAAATTATGCGTGAGTGGCAACAGCGCATGCAGAACTTAGTGCGTGAGTGACCAAAGGTTGCAGCCACAGCTTGTCGCGTGCTAGCCCAAGCCATTGTTGACTGGCGGCTGCGAGACACACTGGGCGCGACTGAAGCAGGCGGCTGTGCGGCCACAGCCTACCTGCCATTGTATGCTTCTGGGCCCGTACCGAACAGGCCGACTTGGCAAATTGCCAGCCCCGCCAAAGCTCCAGCACGCTGCTCCGGGCGTGTGTGCGTTTCGATCGCCGCAAGTCTCGCAGGACTACCGCCTGCGACAGAGTCTTTGGCATGACGTCGTGGCCCTTCACTGGCGCGATCGCGGCCAGACTCAGGCCCTCGCCTGTTTCCCATGGGATTGGCACGACCCAGAGGCGCGAACGCCAGGCCGCAGTGCTTTACACAGTACTGTGAATCACGCGAAATATAATTCCAGGGTGCCGGCCATTTCGTCGTAAGACAACTCGTCTAACGGACATGTGGTCTAAGGACATTACGTCTAAGAGACAACTCGTCTAAAATACCGTTGACCCAAGTTGACTTGCTCATATTCGCATCGCGCCTGCTTCCAAGGGTCCTCACTCATTCTATGCTTTCCCATGAACCCAAAAACCAACTCACTCATATCGGGGGTGAAGGTCGTGATCTGTATGTTTGGCAAACTATCTCGAATTCTCCAGGGGGGGAGCAAGATATTCAAGTCCCTCATCGCTTCAGGGTTCTCCAGTGTTTATTCTACTTCTCTGTGACCTATTGTCCAAAAAAATAGTCAAAGTGACACTTTCCTTGGTGTTCGGGAGCCCTGGCGTCGCTGTGGGGGGATGCAGTTTAGTTGCAACTGCCGCAACCGTTGCGGCGGGCCAGAGTTCCTGTACCCGGCCAGAGGGGGCAAGCATTGTGACTAATAGCGGCGCCGCAGCGTCCTAGCGTCGCAGCTGCAGGGTGTCCTCGTGAGTGGCTGGAAGGGAAGGGAGGGGGAAGGGGAGATCTACAACCTGTCGCAGATGTCGCTGCTGCTTGGGGTTGTATGCTTGGGTTTTATGCCATGCTTGGGGTCGGAGGGGTGGGAAACTTGTGGCACATTGCAAGCGCTAGTGTTGATGCAGCTAATCATGGCGATTGGGCCACACCTACGTTGGTTCGTCATCAATTGATTGCATGAGGAGAAGGCGAAGACGTGTAATGGGGTTGGCGAAATAGGTGGAGGATTTCCAGTAAACCTGTGCACTACTTTGCGATTTCCTTCATCAATCGACAACCCCTAGTGGAAATGGCCATTCCTTGATGCCATATGACAATAAATGACGCATACTGGTATGTCATTGGACGCTTTCTCGAGTGTCGGCCGAGCCTTGGCAGACAGTGGCGCCCTAGTGGCGTCTCAGTGGCGTCCTAGTAGGCGTCATTTATTGTCATCTAGTGTCCCAGAAATGGCCATTTATACTAGTGGCCCCAGCGCACATGGCTCCCCTTAACTTCTCTCCCTTTTCCGGCAAACGTATTTGTTGGGGCCGCTTATCGATCTTGGTGGGAACGCCCACCAACAGGCAAAAAACTGCTGCTGTGTCTCATTCTGCGTTCTCTCTGTTGCTGACGTACTCCCATACCTCAATCTAGATTTGAATTCATTCTTGGGTGCAGCATGCAAGGAAATGGTGCCTAATTTCCATTGTATTTGTTTATTCAAATACACAGTTTTTGATTTGCAATGTCGAGCCATAGCCCCTTAGCACCATCCTCCTAGCGCCTGGTCTGGTGATCTTTACATCACGTACTCCTGAGTACGCACAGGAGAAAAAAACACAGACGCAGACTAATAGTCTTGATTAACCTGAAAACCGGTGCATCGGCGTGGGCCCCTGTTTCAGTTAGTGGAGACGGGAGGCGACTAGCCAGTTCTGACCCCGAAGGGCTGCAGGTTTCGGACTTCGGCACACCTGTGGGCAAAAGGGCAATTTGAGGACGGGAGAGGGACCCATTAACGAATCAGTGCATCAGATTCGGTTGCCATTTTTGAAGTTGGAGTTTGTATTCAGTTTGGATCATGTCATTCGACGATATCCAACAGCACAAAAATGCACATTTAACAATTTCAATGGTTGTATAAATTTGTCCAGCAAGTTAGTGTCATGAAAGCACAGAAGATGAACAGTCACTGGAAGTTCAATACACAACAACAGTCGCGTTGGGCGATAGTCATGAAACGCGGTGTTGTCATACCTGAAGACTACAAATAGTTCAATTACAATTGAATTTCGTGAGAAATGAGGTATGATAATTTGGTATCATTTCAGGAATCAATACACACGACCGACAGCACCCAATGGCCGCTGCGGGGTTCCAGGTACTGGAAGCTGGGAGAATATGCAAGCATCGTAGTCGATGCCCGCGACTGCCCTTACGCCATTCACGGCGGCTTAGACGGGTTGCTGTTGCCAGGCACCAGCACGTGGAACAGGGTGAACAATATGATGTACGGCCTGCAGGTGGTCCAAAGGACAGTGGGGTGTAGCCTGCCGAACCTCGCGACCTTAATTAGCTTATTCAACCTCAATTAACCAAATTGACCTCCATTCGGACATTTGGACACACGGACCTTTAATTGAAGTGCTTAGACGTAGGCGATCAGCATGCTGAGTCTGTTGTGCAACAGATTGTGGACGATGGACACCCATGGCCTTTGTTGGTCGCGTTGCAATTTCCGACCTGGAGGGTCGTGGACTGGAGATTGACAGATGGAACGACTTGGAGTTTGCGCTGTTCCCCCGTAGTTTCTCCAAGCAGAAGTCGAGCTGACGCGGATTATTGTCGGAACTCCTCTGCGCAGCAGAGCACTGTCGAACATGCACAGCTGGCGGCGCTAGTAGCCAGCGCCCCTTGCTAATTCATGCCTTGCCGGCAGTTGCGGATTGTATGAATGGGTGGCCAGGGGGTGCTGTGCAGTGGGCATTGCCCACTGGGCAAGCACGACGGGGCAGGGAATCCTGCAACTTTGGCTGGTAGGGAAGGGAGTCAGCATGCCAAGCTGCGGTGAGTACCTCGAGCTCGGGGGCTAAATTTCGAAGCGAGTGCACTGGGCGGAGACGAACTGCCACAGCTCAGCCACGCCACTTTTAAAGCTGCCAGAATTCGCTGAGTCGGTACAAAACGTGGACTTTGATACATGCCAGGACATGAATGGAAGGATTTACGTTAAGTAGGGAACCTTAGCTCAGCGCCCAATGAGCGTTGAACACACTGAAATCTGAATATTGGCCTTCCTGAATACTACAATTGTCTGTTGCATTGCCACATTTCACTCAGCTCCTATGAGTGGAATCTGTGGAGAGCATTTCAGCGTTTCAGAGCGACCAAGATTGCAGGAGAAGACGAATGCAGTATTGCGCTGATGCTGCTAGCAGCAGGTCCTCCAATGCACACGTCGGCGCAACTCAGGCCCGTGTTGGATTTTCGGCTCACCATCAACAGCACAACGATCACAATTGTTCACGGTGGTGCAAGCAATCGTGGAAATGCAACTAACTTTCTAGTTAAAATGTTTGCACCAAGGGCGACGTTGGGTGGGCTGCGCCGACAATTCAAATCGGTAGCAGTTGAGTTCAAACGGGTTTCTGGCCCCCCTAATACATTGGGTCGGTCAAAGAATGTAGTTTCCAGTGTGCCGTCAGTTTGTCGCCCTTGGACTTTGGCGGGGCTGAGCGGGGGCGGCTACTTAAGATCCCCCCTCGGTCCCCCTCCTATGTTGTTTCGCACCCGGCCCTCCCGCCCTAGAAAGTGGGGTTCTGTTGAGTTGAGGGAGATAGAGGGAAGCTGTGGAAAGAAGTACTGGATGAAGGGATTGAGTCAGGGCTGAGTCACGGGAGAAAAGTGGCGTGAAGTGTGTGCGAAGTGAAAGGGCAAACTGTTGAGTACGGGAACCTTGGGTATTTGAAGTTAATGGTGACGGACACATTTTCTTGTAAATGCCTTGTCGTGTGGTGAATATGATTGGGCAGGTTCAGAAGACCAGTCAGATAGAAACAGTGGTTCAATGTCGCAGCACTCGCCAGGCCTCCCCTCCCCCCATGGTCACTATTATTTTTGTGTCGGTGAAATTGTTTTTGTTGCGGCATGTTTTTATTGCGACATGTTCTTTTTTGCGACGTGTTCTTTTCTGCAACAGTGGTGCTTATAATTGGCACAAAGTTGTTCGTTTCTGTGACAAGGCCCAAACTGTTCTTTTTTGTGACTGTGGCCCGGTTGTTCTTTTCTGCAATGGTGGCCATGGTAAATATGTGACTTGTCGGCACCTGACCCCTCAAGCCACAGCCTCTGAGCACTTTAAGGCCTTCATGTTACGGTTGTGCTGCTCAGAGAATAGTGCAAAAGGCCAGAACAGGAAGTGTTGAGGGACAACCAGGGTCCCCGTGATAACCAAGTGGGGCTTTGGCACCTGAGATTCGACCGAACTGGTGGAACTAATGTCGAGTTCACTGAAATTAGCCCAAACGTGAGCGTTGCGAGGCGCCGCACATGCCTGCCTACCATGAACGCAGGTGAAAAGCAGCGTGGGTTGCCTGCAAAAGCCGAACTGGGGCTGCTGTGCCTGGATCTGCAATGAGTATCAACCGAAATGACCCACATGGTAGTAAATGGGGGCATTGCAAGGCCCCACCCTGCCAAAACCACCAGGAAAAACAGGCTAGATGATGCAGTCCTGACATGGTCTGCTCAACATCCAACTATGTACTTTTGGCAAATATGGTCCCAAAATCACACAATTAGCACACACATTGACACAGTTTCAACCATGTACCCCCAAAACAACTGTGTACATTACACAATTTACCAGTCAACGTGTGCCTTTTGCTGGCTGTTTTGGGCGCCCCTTCTTACATGTATGGGCATACAACGTCAACTGAGTGCCACATTGCCATGACACAACGTCGTGCCAAACTTAAGACGCACTCACCCGCAGGTTTCAGCCCGCGAACTTGGAGGTCCTGTCTGGACAGGGGACAGGGATCCACCATCGCCGCGGTAAAGACGTTCCCGTGCAGGGCTGGGTGTGCTGGGCAGCCGATTCATAGGGCGCATGGCTTCCCAAGTCGAACTTTAGTCATGGCAACTGTCGCAAAAGCGAACAATTCACTGTCACAAAAACGAGTAGTTTTGAACCGTGAAAAGAAATATACCCCTTTCCCCTCCACCCCCACCCTCCCACCCGCCGCGACGTCCTTCTCTGGCAGCCGTGCCGAAGGCACAGCCCAGGAGCGTCCCTGGCAGGCCACTACCTTCCCGCCAGGGTTTGTCTCCTCGGACCCGGCACCTGACCGGCAGGCAGCCGCCGCCTCCCTCCCGCGGCCGGCCAAGGGGAAGGTCACCCCCGGAAGTGACCCATGTGTCTTTACACACACACACACACACACACTCAACCCACGTCCTGAAGCTTCACGCAGGGAGGACAGGGAACGAACAACGAACGGCTCGTGTGTTGCTGACAGTCTGGAAAGGGCCAACACGTATGTTGGCTGTTGGGGGGTGGTGGCTCCAGATCCGGCTTGGTGACTTCGGCCTCGCGTCGCCTTGGCTCCCCACGCCGCCAAGGGGAAGGCCTGCGAAGTGGCGCTCTTGCAAAACTCTGTCTGCTCGCGGCTCAGCGGCAACTGCTTTTGGGCTCTCTCGCGCACACGCGCGCCCCCCAGGACCGCACAGCTACATAAAATCCAAGTACAAACCCAGATCCAGCCGGACCCACAGTTTGTCAACTTTCCTCCTGCGGCCACCTTCGCCTCTGAAACCTTTCCCTTCGCCCGGCCACCTGCCCTTCAGCGAGCGGCCTCTGCCTTCCTCTTACCCAACGCCTGGGGTGAAAGGCAGGGGTTTACTCTTCATTTCCCTCCCATCAGCCCCCAAGCCCATCAGGCATGGCTTGCCTGGGAAGGAGACCTCCGCGGACTTGGTCCAGGTGCGCGGCGGCGTGGATCTTGGCGCTGGCGGTCGTCGTCGCGGAGCTGGGCCTCTCGGCCCGCGGCGCGGCCTCCGACGTCTGCCACGACCCCGGCAGCAGAGGTGGGGGTCTGGGCAGGGGGATATGCTCGACATGTTGTCCTGGTTGGAATGGACTCGTGACATGGCTTTACCTTTCACTTTACCTTTGGCTTTGGAGGCAGTCCTTGCCCTTTGGCGTCAGCCCCGTTTCGGCCCCGGTGTCTGGCCGGCGAGCCGATCAGGGGACTGGTTGAAGTAGGAATAAGCCCTTTGCGGCGGCGGCCCCCGTTCCTGCCAACCTGTTTGTTGACTCTGACCCTCGCCTGGTGATTGTGACCTGTTTGTTGACTTTGACCCTCGACTGCCTGTTGGCGGCCAGTCGACCGAGCGTGGCCGGACGCCGTGCCCCGGTGGCCTTGACTTCGACCATGGCCATCTTGGCGAAGCTGGCATTGTCCTTGTCGCCGTTTGGTTGGCGATAGTGGGCCACGCGGATGGGACTTGAGGGAGCGCAGGACTAGCTCGGTGGAAGAGTTCTTGGGAGTTGGAGCGACTTTTGGCAGCGCTTTTGGGGGGCCCCCTTGGCGTGTCTTTGCCGGCGGCGGCAAGCATGGCCGCAAAAAGGGGCCGCCCCGAGGCCGACGCGGTTGCAGCCCTCTGGTTAGTCAGCCAGGCTCGAAGGGTCTGGCTGGTTGGGTGGACCCCCTGTCGAAACAGCGGAGTGTGGCGTTCGCGGGCCTGGCTTTTGTTGGGACCTGCTGTTTTTCGCAGTTCTTGCAATTTCTCGATAGAGGCGGGAGATGGGCAGGGGCATCCTTGATCCCTCACGTTACGCCCTGACTGGCGACAGCTGCCCTGTGGAGGCCCGCGTGCGCTACGAATGGTGACTTACCATCCAGCAACGCGGTACCAGCGACCAACAAATAGTCATGAATACCCCGCAATAGTCGCTTTTATCAGGGAGGTGTGATAGCTCCATTGCATGGCAACGAAGCGACGTTTCGGCTGCTCATGTCATGAGCTCATCAGCGCAGATCCATTGATTTTATTTGTCTAAAAGCGGCTCAACAAGTCCTCGCGTCTGGAAGGTCGTGTCGGACATAGTCCTGGTGTGCACATGCTATGTGTTGATGGAACCTGCGGAACAGGCAAATTCTGCCTTTTTGCACCCCAAGTTCTGGTTTGATTCTTCCCCATGTTGGTCAAGTAAATTGATGACAAAATGCGAGGGGTCAGAAGCAGTGTGCAATGGTTTGTCGACCCGTTGATAATATTTCGCCCAACATGAACACACATATCCTCCTGCACATTCAAGGCCATGGCAAAGAAGTACACCTGCTGGCGTACATATAATGTGCAGCTAAGTCTGGTAAACTGACAAGCAAATTATGTCTCCCGTTGCTTGGAATTTGTGAAGTTTCGAATCGATGTGATTTGCACCATGTAAGTCGCAACGATGCACATGAAAGCATATCATCAACAGATATTGTGTTGCCTTGGTCAGGGGTGGACGGACTCTCCGTTGGAATTCAGGTGCGTCAAACTGCAGTTGCCTTATCGTCACTCGTGCTATGGTTTTGATCATGGCTTACTGAGCGAAAGACATGCGATTTTGCAAGTTTTGGTTAACAGGAACGACGGAAACTTGCTCATGAAAAGTCGCATGAAAAGTCACATTATGTTCGACACCTGGGTCATCGTTCTTTGAGCTCTGATGTAACTCCACGACTCAAGACCACTGTTTGCATAGTTTGTCATCTAGTTTTCCATATATGCGTCTACAAGTGCCATCTGGCACTGCCCAGAATGCCTGTGAAGAATATTCCAAGTTTGAATGCCCCGCACCAACACGTCAGTGCGGACACAGGCGAGTTTTAGCGTTTGGAAGCAATTTCTCGATCCGAATAGTCCGCAACTTTACCAACTTTCGTGTCTGCAGATCTCGAAAGAGCATTGCGGAGAGATATTCGACCACGTAGCCAACCTGTTCGACCCCGCCACTGGAATTCATAGGTGCACAGGCTCCCTGGTGGGTCCTGGAGTGGTTGTCACAACAGCGACATGCTTGAACGAGTTCCCCCCAGGTGTTTTCCCGGATGTGAGGACTGGCAGCGTCTCTGCGAATGAAGATGGCACCCCCGGGGCGCAGGCGAGTGCAGGGCAGCAGCGCTGGTGAAAGTTCTTTACATTTGATTTCGAGTAAAGCGCTGTGCCACGAGGTTGACAATAACTTTGCGCAGTATCGTAGATCATAATATCTGCAGAAGAACGCTTAAATAATTGATATTCTTTTACAAGCGCCTGTTCTTGGCAGCATGTGCTGCTTTATTTGCACTAAATGGATGTTTATTCACTAAACATCCGCTAGCAGCACGTAATGGCTAAATTCCCCCAAAAATAAACGCCTGACATCTGTGCTTTCTATGCAGGTATCAAGATCGTGCAAGAAAATCACCCACAAAGACTTCGAAGCAAAAGAACGGCGAGGTCCTGACCTTGCTCTGGTGACATTGGAGCAAAAGGCTCATCACGAACCGGTGCAAAACACACTGCTACTGGATGAGTGCCCGAACAAGAATATCAGCTTCGTCGGATGGTTCAACCCGCCATTTCCGCTCCACGGCGTGCACCCATTGACGATTGTGGCAAAGGAGGATTGCGAAAGGTTGATAGGGGGAATCCACGAGAAATCCGTCTGCGCCAAGACACACCTCACCACGCACCCCGTGTGTGAGTAAATCCAGATATTCAATTCACAGTTAGATTTGAGCTGGAAAAAGACTTCTCCTTGTATGATTGGTGTTCCATTCCGTCATACTTGGGTTTCCCCTGTTTGCACATTACACGCGCGTCCTTACACGTGGCTCATGCGAAATTCCTCTTGTCTCTCACAGAGAATATTGTTTGATCATCGTGGGCTCAAGCTGTCAGAAAGGAGCTCTGCAAGCTGTGGGATAAACTGTGGTGCTTTGCAAGTTGGTGCAACTCGTGAATCGATTTTAAGTTGATGCACGCATGTTGACAACAATTCTGGTTCAGTTTCGTCCAGTTGAGTTCCTTTTCGGCGGTGTCTGAAGCGGCAATAACAAGTTCTGAGATGGCGTTGGTGTCACAATTCTGTCATTTCAAGTGGCACATGATGCATTGCAATGCGCCATCGCATTCCGTCTCGTCATGATGTGGGAAATGGGAAAAGGCTGCCATTTTGATCTGCGTGTTCTTATTTTGCAGACGACGCGGGCGGACTTTTGCTTTGTGATGGCAAAGACCTCGTTGGTGTCGCATCGCGAACGGAGCCGGGAAAAACGTACTTTCCCATTGCCTTCACGGAGGTCACTCATTTTAAAGATTGGATTAAGAATCCTGGGAAAGCGGACTCCATAGTGGCTAAGAACGAAGAATGCGAACCAGAGTTGTGAAGCATTGAATGGGAAGGAGGGCCTAGCTTAGGGTTCGTTGTTTTATTTTGCCAGCACGGGGAGCTAGCATTGGGCAAGAGTGCGCAACAAGCCAATTTATGTGCCAGACAGGCCAGCACCTGCAGGCAGTATCAGATGCATGACAAGGGCAGCTGCACGGGTAATAAAGTATGAATGGATAAGCCAGGATGGGATAGGGTGCGTGGGGTGAATTTGGGGCATATGCAATTGAGTACACTTGCAGGGTGGCATTTCAAAGCGCTTGTAAAGTTACTTTGTTTAAGGGCGGTGCAACATTTGACCCCACTCCTCTCTGGCCTGGAAATCTTTGGTAACGAGATGTTCAGACATCCTGGAGCCGCGATCGCAGAAAACACTAGCGAAAAAAGGGCCAAATAACACGTGTTCAAACGTGTACAAAGTTTACGGGGTTGAGTTATTTCCGTGTTTTCAACATGCATAGCAGTGATGAAATGCACATATAAATGTCATTTTCTCTTAGTGAAAGCAGAGGCGCCCATTTGATTCTGGAGATGACAAATTTCTGCTTCTGCGTCGACAGGACATGTAGCTACCTAGCCACCCACGGGTTTCAAACCTGAGAGTTATGTCATAGCAGACATTCGCAGTTCCACAAAAGAAACATTCTTCAGCCACAGCGTTACACCACGTTCGTTAACCGCGTCTATCTACCGCATGTCCTGCAGAAGCGACGTGCCGTGCATCGATACCGTCCCGCTCAGGTTAAGTACATTTTCTCCCATTCTCTCTCAGTTGTCTGTCTGGTAGTCATGTCTAATTGATAGGGACACTCACCGCAACCAGCGCGACCTTTTCGCTTTGCTGTACGGGGCTCGTTTCCTGGCAAAAATTTAGCTGGACTCCGTGCTCATGTTATCAAGTGATCCAGATGCCTGTGAGCGCAGAAGCAATAACACACAACCAGCACATTTGGGAACAGGAAGCTGGCACGTACTCAGTGAGCGCAGCCCATGTTCCACCCATTTAATGCCTGTTGGTCTCCTTGGCATAGATCACGGTATACCAGGGGGCAAGTTGTCCGGGACGACCATCCCCGAATTTAGGCAGGGAGTGGACTGCGCTAATTAAGAGTAAATAATCTGGCGAAAATTCAGCCACGTTACACTTGTATTTTATCTTCAATCTGTTTAAATTTTTATATATAATTTTGTCTTCATAGGGACAGGAAAGAATAGGCATTGGACTCCCCATTCTATCGAATGGAAAGTTCCGTTGTGTATCATGTACTCGCTTTCAACAAGAAGCCGTGTAACGTGCACCACAATGTACTAAGCCTTGTATCCCTATCCCAAGCAATACTTACTACTTCCTCCGTCCCATATTAAATGTCCTCTATTTGAAAGGCAAAATTCGTTACAAGAAATGCTTTAAAAGTACGAAACAAGGTCAGAATCAGAAAGACTGGGTCCCAAAACCCCTAACTACCAATTTTCAAGGAAGAAAGGTCGGTCCCACCCCTTGAAGGGCACCCTCGAAATGGCCCTTAGATTCGAAAAAAACTGTGCCCGCCGATTTCGCTTCCGCTGGAGATCCGCACGTTTCTGGGTCGCTCCCGTCCCGGGCATCCACTGCCACGGTGAAGGGCGATATCCCTTGCGTGGAATAGCACTGGTCAAACGCGGCTGACGGTATTTGGATCGTCGTGGCAGAAGGCCATCGTCACAACGTCGACGATGCCAGAAATCGCTGCGACCCTAGATCCGAGATGCAAGGACCTGCAACGAGCGGAATAAGCCAAAATCAAGGACGTTTAAGCCTAGGCTATGTGCGCCGTACTGCTCCAAGGTATTTGGGTGGCTTTGCGTGGACAACTTGCCTTGATCAAGGCATCATGATGGATCATTGAATCAAGGCCTTCACGCGCAGCTTGGCCTACGATCCATGAATTGCCACTAGCACCCCCCTCTTTTGTGCGGTCCACAATCCATCACCACATATCTCGTCTGCCCTTCCGAAAGAGACACGATGTCTGCCACCTGACCGTCCTCTTTGTACCTAGCCGTCTGAAATTCCACAGAAAAGCCAATTTCGCAAATCTGGTGTCAACAACAATTTCCACAATCGGCTGCCACTGAATGCGGTGTTGCGCTTTACCTTGTCTGTCAACTTGTCAAGGGGATTTGGAGTCACCCTCTGTTGTCTTGATGGCACCAACAGAGGGCGAAAAGTCTTGGCCCCAAAAATTCGTGGCCGGAAGGCAGATCCGGTCCACCAGGCCAGCAGTGAATTTCAGCTGTGAGCTACGGCGAATTGCACGATCAGGGCCTTCGGAACGCGTTTCCTATCACCGCACTTCCTCGCGAGCACCACGCCGATATTATATCCGAACGGCATGGTTAGTTTTGCACGGGCGGCTCCGTTTCGCCGCCACGAAGGCGTGCTCCTCAAAACAGCGAAGGCAACCTTTTTCGCGGAATCGTTGAAAAACGGGTGGGTTTCTGGCTGGAGGACCCTTACTACAAAGTACTGCAAAATCCTTAATTCTCAATGGATTGACCTGAAATTTCGACCGTATACTCCAAAAGTGTAGGTGCAGCTTTGGACAAAGTTTTTTTCAAAAAGAACAAATTTTAGGTGGAAAGGTGATGTGTCGAAGCCATAGAGGACATTTAATATGGGACGGAGGAAGTATATCATAATGATTCACGCACAGCATACGTGACTCATGCACCACATGCCACACATCAGAAACCATGCATTTCAACTCTAAACGCTGTCGCCATTGTTTAGAGGCGGCATCCGCCCAGACGCGCCCAAATGGGGATGGGCATCCAACCCAACGCAATTCTACTGAAGCCCCCACCCCACCCCACCCCACCCCACCCCACCGTGAGAGCATATGTCTTCCTATGCGCAGAGGCACATGCCTTTTCGCCGAGAGCCCTGCTCAGTAGCGCTGGTAGAAAACGCCATGTTTGCGATGCCAGCTGCGATGCCATTTTGACACAAATTGATGCCGTCACAGTGAGTGCGATGGCATAAAAGGGGCTGTGATGGCATCAATTTGTGTCAAAATGGCATCGCAGCTGGCATCGCAAACAAGCTGTTTTCTACTGGTGTAGCCACTACTGCGGAATTGAATTCCGCAGCAGTAGCTTAGGTAAGTACGAGGTCACGGCTGGCACTATAAGGTCTCGATTAGTAGTTCCTAAGTAAGGTATCCCCGACTGCTAAAAATGGCGCCAGCGACGCGGCCCCCACCCGCCAGCGTTCCGCCGCTGCCTGCCGAAGTAGTGGTGGAAAGTACGCCCACTTGAGGAAGGACCTGGCTGGTCCTTCCCCCCCTTCCCCCCTGCCCCCTTCCCACCAGCCACCCCTTTCCTCGGCTTTCAAGCCCGAAGCCAAGCCCCCCCGCCCTTCTCCCTGGAAGCCCACGGGAACACGGGTGCGGATCCATCTTCCATCCCACGACAAGGCCCCCACACCCCACCGTCCCCTGCCCGTCCGCCGAAAAGCCAATCATCACTTAGAATCCGAACAGCTTAGAAATCAGCGAACAGGGTTCCCGCCTGTGTGTGGCCTGGCTCGTGCACCCCGGACCACCCTTTCCCCACCTCCCCCCTCTGCCGCTGCCGCCCAGCACAGGGTAGCCGCAGCGAAGCGGACCTCGCCGCGCAAGCTCCTTCTAATCCAGATTCAGGCGCCCCCAGCTTCCGCCCCCCAGCCACGCATAAGTACACCAGCCACACAGCCACCCCTTGAGACACAACCTTCACAAGCCCCACCCAGGTCAAGTTCTCCCCCCCCCTTTCCCGTCAGTCCCAGCGTCTCCCTTGTCGATCTTTGGTTTGGAAACCTCTCACACCGCACCTTTGCATCGTGCGGCGCGCCCCAGCCTCCCATCCATCGCCGGCATCTCCGGCCACAAACCAGCCATGGGCGGGGAGGCAGTGGCGCTGAGGACATCCTCGACGGTCCGATCAGCGATGGGCGCGGTGAGGATCCTCGCGGTGCTCGTGATGGCGCTGCTGGCAGCTCAGGGGCCGACGCTGGCGGACGGCAGCGTGTGCTGCCTCGATGAGCCAGGTACCTTCCCGGGGCAACCGCCCCGCCTTCCCTTACCAAAAGTTTCTGCCGCTTTGTCCAAACCTCACTATGGGCGCCGTTGCAGTAGAAACGCCAAAATGGGGTCCGCACGGAAGGGCCAAAATGCGTTGCTGGCGGCAGCGTGTCCTGCTCCAATCAGCCAGGCACATCATGGGCCAAGTGTCGCCCCCACTTCACGCAAAACCCCTCAACGGGCGCCGTTCCAGTATCAAGGACAAGTGCGTATTTGGCGTCAAGGAGAGGTGCTTGGTACTTCCCCCAGCTCAAGTTCCCCCTCCCCCCGCCCCCGCCCCGAGAAGCAGCCTCATCCTCTGTGTGTTTGTGGGGGGTATCTGGTTCTTTCTTTGCATCAACTTGGCCCCGATGCCCCCATTCACCTCAGTTTTCACGGTGTTTTGACTGGCCCTTAGCTGCCGCGGATTTCTTGGCGCCACCTTCAATGACATGCGGACGCCATGACCGTTCCTAGCACGTTGAAGCAACAAGATTCAAGATATCGAAGGGATGTCGAAGGGACACCGAAGGGGTGTCGAAGGGATATCGAAGGGATGTCAAGGGGATATCGAAGGGATGTCGAAGGGGTATCGAAGGGATGCTGAAGGGATATCGAAGGGATGTCGAAGGGATGTCGAAGGGGTGTCGAAGGGATGTCGAAGGGGTATCGGAAGGATATGAAAGGGGTGTCAAGTGGCATCGAGGGGATATCGAGGGCAGACCTATTATTCACATTTACGCCTCCGTTTTTACCTTCACAGTTTTACGCAAAAATATGCGCAAATAGAGAAACTGCCATATTTGCACATATTTACATCTTGTAGATACGCCCATATTACATGATGATGTCCCCCAATCAACGATCAATCCTCCACTCTCTCCGGCACCAGCAAAACAGCGCACACCTCGTCCTCAGGAAGGACAACGACGAGGCCGATCAGAAAATCGTTTTATGCACACTTCATCGCACCCAGCTGGTACTGCCCGGACTCCCTGAGCCTGTATGTACTGTCTTTATTTACACAGGGCCTATTTTTTTACCATTTTACCGCTATTTGCGCGTAGAAACGATAAAAGACATTTCTTATGCGTAAACAGCCATAAATGGAAAGTGTTTACGCCCTAAGTCTGATCGAAGGTGTATTGAAGACGGATCGAAGGAATATCGAAGCTGGTCCCTTTCCCACGATTAGCCTGGTTCGAAACCAGACGATGCCCCTCTTGAGAGGGCTTAACAAGCTTGTTGCGTGTAGCCGGTACTACGCCGCACACGCCACAATGACTGAAAGGGAAGGAGAGGTGCTGCCAAAGGCAGTGGGACAGACGTAGCTAATGATTTGGCGGGCTGCCGAATGTGTGACGGAAGACCAGCAGGGCTGCCGGGGCACCCGACTGGTTCTGTGGAGTTCCGATTGGTTCTCGCTGCTTCTATGGTTCTGCGATTCTGCGGTTCCGATTCTGCCAAAAGCATCGCCTCTTTTAGTGGGTTGCTAAGATCAAAAACCAAATCGGAATGGGGTCTGAAGTCTCAGAAATTTGCTTTGAGAATCACCACGGTGCCAATGTATTCCTGTTCGGCGGATTTGTGGCTGTTCTTCTTGGTGTTGTGTACTCGCCGAATTGTGGTGTGCGTAGGCGTGGTTCGCTTGGTGGCCATGGTGGAAGGGATTGCACGAGTTGGTGGGGGAGGGGCTGGATGCGGGGAACTAATCGTAGTCCTTTGTTGCCCAAGTTCCGATCTCGCAAATAGTGCAGTCGCAATTATTATGCCAAAGTGTGTTCCCTACATTTCAAAAATGGGTACGTAAAATAATATATATCCAGCTTTGGCAGAAAAATTGGGCTGCGTGCCACACGTCAACCGCCAGCAGGGTAGCACGCAAACCGCTAGAATTCTCTCAGAGTTTGAATTACGTATTCCAAGACGTAACCGACGAAACAGTGTCCAGATTGGAGGCTACGGAGGTCTGAGATTTAAGCACGACGTTTGCTAATATTGAAAAGCTCGGATTCGCTTGAGCCCAACCACGTATTCAAAAGTAATCAATTACGTTACTCATTTTATGTTCATGCAGTGACACAATTGATTATGTTAAGCATCGGTGCTGAGCAATGCCATCAACAGCGTTGTTGAATCTCGTGTACTGCTAATTAAATTTGCCCTGAAATGCATGTTATGCCAGCGCAAACCGACGTCCTTTTGTGTTTCGTTAGATGTACACGGAACAACGACCCCGTTCAAGGTGAGAAAGATTCATCTGATGCTGTGCCACATGTCGGATACACTTTGTTTCTGATAATAAAGTCGGTAAAGTCGCAAATGTCATTTCGGATTTCATAAATTAGAAATGGCATGGTCGGACTCAAGTTTGGAATCACCAACTGATAACCAGCGGCTGATAATTGGGAGACGCGAATTCCACCGTAAACGAGTCAACGATTTGTCGATTTGAAAATCGATCAAATGTGATTCCTGCTTTCACTGGAACATTTTCTAAGGAAAATCACTCATGGACCTCCGCTGTTGCAGATAAGCAAAAAATGCTCGAAGAACTTCCGGTGGATGGTCAACGTCGCTGACCCTCTGACGCAGAACCACCTCTGCTCCGGCGTCCTTGTGAAGCCTGACCTCGTCATGACCACCGCGACGGGATTGCATCAGCTGCAGAGCGGTGCGCATCCTAAGGTCATTATAGGAACTAACGACATAAACGGAGAGGGTGGAGACAAGCCAGAGGTGAGGGGTGGCTGGAGCCATCAACAAGTCGATGTTGGGAAACGAAGAAAAGGCGTAGACTGGCCGATCTTGGCCGATTGGTCCTCGCCCAATTGATCCCCGATAAAAATGTTTGGTAATTATTTCCACCAGCATTTCACGGCGATTCCTACATTTGCCTAGCTTTCCATATTGCCGAGCTCTTCATGTTTCGTTTTATTAGCACCACTGGCACGCGATTTTTTACAACGGACATAAGGTGAAGGTTAAAGTAATTGGCGTAGTAAATGATCTCTACTGCTGAACTGTCTCCGCATTGTTATACCGCTGTTGTACTGCAGCGGATCTCAGCGTTGTGCAATGCGCAACGATAGGATCATAAACTTCATCACCATGCGCAATGCGCATGATGATGAATGCTATGTTTCAGAAAATGCGATAACTCAAATTTCATTATCGTAAATATAATATCTGACATTTTGGTCGACATGATGAAGAAATGATGTTGGCGTCGTGCGCTTTGGAGACGGGAGAATTCAGTCAACTTGCCATTGCCAGGCTCGATGACCCAGAGCTACGCTTGGCTCGCCTCATGTAATTTCAATTGTGAAATTTCAGTTTGGAAATACGCACGAGAGCTCTGCGGTAGTGCATAAGCATCGTCTTTTGTGGTTTACCCGTCTTGTCCCAAAATCGCATGATGTCACAAACTTCGAATTGGTGCTGATTTGAAGCTTTTAGAGTATCAATTTTTTATTACATGATACGTCTCCTTTTCTTCTTCAGTAATTTACATGTACGACTACATATCATCTGATTTCCATATAATTTCGCTGCATTCAATTTGTCTGTTATACTGATGTTCATTGCGCCGCGATTTAAAATAACATAAGTTTGTTGTTTTACATTGACTTTAGAAAATTGTTTCTGCTGGAAAACTTTGTGAGCATCATTATTCAATTTTCCTCTGCAGATCCTGGACACCCAAAAGATCATCGTGCACCCCCGCTTCAACGGTGCCGCAACGTCTGGGCCGGATTTGGCGCTGCTTCAGCTGTCGCAGAATTCCCACAACTCGCCCCTGGAAACATGGTCGTCAATGAGCGGCTGCAGAAATGGTCCCCTCAGCTTCGTCGGATGGTTCATATCGCGACGGGGAGGGGCCCCAGAGACCACGCTGAGCTGTGTGCCCAACATGAAGGTCGTGGAACATGGCCAGTGCGCGGAGGTTCTCAAGGGGCTGCATGAAGGATCTGTGTGCTGCGGGAACAGCGGAACCGGAAATCCAGTGTGTGAGTGGTGACGGAAATCAGATGCCGCACATGACCACCACTAGGAAAAAACAGGCCAGATGATGCAGTCCTGACACGGTCTGCTCAAAATCCAACTGTGTACTTTTGGGACCACATTTGCCGAAAGTACACAGTTGGATTTGAGCACACCGTGTCAGGACTGTGTCATCTGGCCTGTTTTTTTACTAATGCACTGGCAATGCGTTTCCCATTGTGCACAGTTTTGTCTTGTATTCTATAGTTTCCAAGCGATACGAGTTCCTGCATTGGAAGCCTAAGCAAATGTAAAACCGGCCGGATTCGTCGTGTATGTTTCCTGTGGCTTTAATGTCACTTCTTTCCAGTGACCGCAGCTTGGATTCACGTGGTTCCAACATCATTCCGTAAATTGTTTCTCCATTCATTCGTTCTTCCAATGCTTTGTCTGCCTTCAAATTATATGATATACATGATGAATTATCTGGTGACTTACATTCTAGCTACATGATTTGCGCATTGCATTGAACCCTTTCGTGCATGTTTATTTCCTCACAAGGAAGGTTGGTTATTCAAGCGACTTCTGTTCGAAGAAATGACCAAGTGTGTTTGGGCCACCCTCTCCTTGGGGCATCGCCATTTTTGCGGTATGCTAGATTATTTCAAACCATGTGCATTGCGTTCTAAGAAAATTTGGCCAATGTAGTCAATGATCTCCAAGTGATGGAAGCCAACGCCGTACGCAAAAATCTTGCAGAATTGATGCAATTTTCCGCAATTAACCGTAATTGTAAGAAATTTTACTGAGAGTACATCACCAGATATCTTTTACCGAATGCAGTCTGTTGTTGTCACATTGGCAACGCCTAATGCTTTGTCAGGATGCCCAAATGACTTCTCACATGCGAGCATTATCTGCCTTTTCAGTTGACAACGGTGGACCTCTCCTTTGCGGGGAAAACAAACTAGTGGGCCTGGCCTCGAAGACGGAGCTGATCGGCGGCCAACACTACCCGACATCTTTTGTGGAGGTCAGCGAGTTCAAGAACTGGATTGAATCCCGCGGTGAGATGAAAGATGAGCTGTGAAATCTGCCCATGGCCAATTGGGGAAATGTGTAGCGAAGGGAGCGGTGCTTGGCGGCGATAGCTGCAAAATGAGGTGCAACAACGGGTGAAAGGTCTGCACCAATATTGGAGAGATGCGAAGTACAGTACCCGGCTTGGGGATGGCAGAAGCTGGGTGCCACGAATTGTGGTAGGAGATCTCTGAAGGGGATATTCTGAGCTCATAAGATGACCATGGTCACAATGTGTGTTGGTAAGTCATAAATTGGGATTCGCTTAGCACTTCTTGGAGTGGAATTGGATAGGCATTGAGAAATGTGGTGGTGTTGCAGCTAGAACTGATTGAGTATTCATATTAACTGAATGCATGACAAGACGATGAAGCACTAGGAATTGCATTGAGGATGTTGATGAATGGCCTGAATATAAAAGACAGAGTGTCTGTTTTCCTTTTGGCTGTAAGCCGTGGCCGTGGGCTCGAGCGCGCAATTCCCGTTCAGGGGCCGTCACCCCTCGACCCTGCCTGCCTTCGTCAGTGGTGCGAATCCCTTGTAAACGTATTTCCAGCATTTGTGGATGGCATCCCTTGCGTATCATTTCATGGGATTGGAGTGATTGGGCCGTGAGGAATGCATTGATTATGTGATCAACCTGCATGGCTACAACGAAGGCCGCGAGGGTCCCTTGCCAGTGGCAAGTTGCCATACCAAATGGCCAAAACAAGCGAGGTGGGGCGCTGCCCCACACGCCCGTGGCATGTTGGCAAGGAGTTGAACTGGCGGAATGCGGCTGATACGCCCGCATGCGCTCCAGGCATCAACAGAGCTGGCTGATGCTAGAGTCGAATGGGCAAGTAACGATGGAAGCTAAACTCCAGCAGCCACTGGCGTTGAGGCCGCCGAAGGGACTGAAGAGAGCGCTATTCTCAGTAGAAACGTGTACTTCAGCTAATTTTGCACGATCTGGAAGCGCAGATAGTCAACCGAGTGCAGGCACTGTACATCATACATAACAACCAGCCAGTGGCAAGCCAAGGCCGTATCACTCGGAATTTCCATGGAACTGCCGTCGTCACAAACCGAATGCACCAACATTGCGCACAACTGCATTGTACGCATAGAACCTCCCAGACAGATGGCCACAGGTTTTGCCTTGCAAATCAAGTCAACTGCATTGCTCTTCCAATGTATATGTTGCACAGGCGCCTGTATTTGGTAGCTTCTCCTCTGGCTCTGAAAAATCGAAACCACATTGCGCAAAAACTGTGTTTGGGGACTCAGTAGCTGCTTGATAGAGTGGCGCCGTCTACTGAGTCTAACGAATATCGCGTATCTGCAAGGAGTGCGCGACATGGTGTAAGGACAGCTGTTTATGTTGGCATACGGGTCAGAGCTCAAGGCGACTGGCTGAATGAAGGTAAACCTGCAAAATTGAAGCTAAATATCAGATAATATCTAAAACGTATGGCATGCACAACATCAGCCCCGCACCCGGACGTTGTTCAGCATTCTGGTACAGCCGTAGGCGATTGCAACGTTTCTGACGAACAGCTAATATCACTTAAAGCTGTTCTTGAAGAAACGACGCTCTTCAGGAGAAATGCTGAAGAACCCACTCTGATAGTTTAGCAGCGGCAACGTTTTAACACTTTTTCCACGTCTCGACGGCCTTTGCGTCTGCGTCTGGCATCCGCCCAGGCCATATTTGCGCAGCGGTGGCCGTGAATGAGCGGCGCGCTTGCTGATCGGAAGGCGGCAATAAGTCCCTCAACAGGAATGCGTGATGGACGTCAACAAGGGGAACGACATGGCGATGGCCCGCCTGAATGCCATCAGCATTGAAAAGGGAGTCACGGCTTGAAGCCCCTATCAGTCTCTCGAAGTCCTGGCTCGCCCTGCATTTGACCGCATGACATGCAAGGCGACCATTTGTCGATCGTGTCTCCTAACTGCGCTTTCCACCACACAGCTGGCCACTCGCATCAGGCACGAGCTTCAACGCGATCGGAGGGAACGCCCTTGCGCCGCTTCAAAAGACCGCCCACCCGTGCCCTGCATCTGCGGCCCCTCTGGACGCAATGCCGAGCTGAAAGGGATTAGGGTGTGGCCGCTGCAACAAAGTGCCGAGGTAGTACACCCCCATCAAATGGCACTGAAGTGAAATTTGATTTCGCCGCTGCGGAATCAAGGCTCCGAATAGTCAACAAACACAATGGGCTTAACACTTTCGCAGCATGGGCGCAGGCTGGCCCTCTTCACAGTGCCTCGCTTGGTCAGTGGCCTGAATCATAGAGGGCAGGTGTTCTGGCATGGTTTGAGCAGAACAGCGACACTCCCTGGCAGTTGCAACCGAGTCGCAAAGCGAGCGCTAAAGCACAAATCGTTAGTTGCTTTTTACGTGATACTTGCAGCGGACACGCCTGACTCGACGCACTGCAAGCCGCGCTTACTAACGTACGCCTCATCAGTCTCAATCTTTAAAATGCGCATCTGGGGGCATCTGGGACTTGGCAAAATGAGCCATATCTCTCCCTCACGCTGTCGGTGCGCAGCACGGATAAGAAAAGGATCCGCGGACTAATCTATTAGGAAAAGCCACCCTGCAGCTTCGGGGCCAATGCCTCCACCATAGCAGAATAAAGGCCAAGGGGCACAGCACCAAGCAAGCGCGCTTGGCAACCCCCCCGCCTGCTTGAGGTGGTTCTGCTCTTCGCCTTTTTGCTTGGTCGGGTCTGCGGCGATGCCGCCCGAGGATGCCCGTCCGATCACGACGGCGATTGGTGGGCCACGCATCATGTGACGTGGGCGTCGTGATGCCAGCGCGCAACCCTTTGGGGCAAGTGCGGGCGGTTGGCGATGACAGGGTTGGCAAGGGGACGTGTTTACGAATAAGATTCTGTATCCCTGTGACCATGAGGCTGGGCTCCCTTGGGGTGACCAAAAGAGGGTCAGCGTGAGCAACAGGCTTGCTGCCAGGGCTGCAGCAAGCTATGCTGCCGCCCTGCTCATCGATCTGTGCCAGCGAACTCGCCGTTGCGTAGGCTGTGCCTTCCACTCTGCGCCCGGTTGCCAATTGGGATTGGGACGGCTCTTGATGGACCGGCTGCCCCACAGGCATGCGAGCCAGGCGAACCCTACGCCTCCTTGTGAACAGGTGCCCCCACTCTGTTTGAGACCGTTCTCGTGGCGGTCATTTCCCTTCCCGTGTGCGGTGGTCTCAAACGTGCCCCACCTTGGCCCAGCCTACCTGAGAAAAAAGGTGCTTCCACTCTGGTTGACACCATTCTCGTGGCGATCGTTTTGGCTTCCCACCCAACCCCATGCACACCTGGGGATGCGGTGCACGAGACTGCAGGCGATTGCTCGATTGGGCGCATTTTTCGTTTCACGCACACACGTTATGCACTCACCCGGAGCGGCCACACCGGACCGTCTAGTGGCCGCGGGGTCAGGGGGTTCTGACTGCCGGGCCACCGGGCCCGGTGGGCCACTCACGAGGCGCTGGGGGGGGACCCAGCGGTAGTGGTGTCTTTTCTTCTCAGGACGTGGAAACATGGTGTCGCGGGGAGAGGGGGGAAGGGCCACTAGTAAAAATCGGCAATTTTACACGGCGTTCAATCGTGTACAATCGTGCAAAACCGTGTAAAAATCGTGTAAAAAATCGTGTACTTTGCTACACGATTTTACACGGTTGGCGCTGGTACACGGGTCAAGTCGTGTAAAATCGTGTAAAAAATCGGGTTGTGCATGGACGTAAGGTGGACAATTTCGTGTATTTTCATCGTGTACTTTTCCTGGCAAAATTACACGGTTTTGGCGATCGTGTAGTTTATGATCGTGTACTTTTTTGGCCGTCGTGTAGTTTTGGACATCGTGTACTTTTGTCCACCGCGTACTAACGCGATTTTGCGTGTTGTTGTCTTGCAGGCCAAGTTGGAACACGATTTTTCGTGTAAAAATCGTGCCTTCAGGGGTGCTACCCACTGGGTATTTAGCATGCTTGCTGCATGCATGACACGGTTTTTCGTGTTAAAAACTGGGTGCTATGGGGTGGTACCCATTGGGTACTCAGCCCCTTCTCAAGTATGCTACACGGTTTTCCGTGTAAAATTTTGGGTAATTTGGGGTTGTACCCACTGGGTACTCAGTCCGTCTGTGAATTACACAGTTTTTAACACACTTTCCACGATTTATCGTGTAATAATCTGGGTCCTTTGGGGTGCCACCCACTGGTGGTCCACCTGACCACTCGATTGCTTAACGCGGTTTCTGTGTACATTATCGTGTTTTTCCAGGCGTCATCCATGTTGGACAGCCTATCATGACACGCACTTCAGCCCCTTTCCATAACAATCATTTATTACATTATCCAGCCCCGGAGGGGGGGGGGTTACACTGAACGAGGCTTCAGGGGATGACTCGGCGTCGCGCTTTTTTATATGCCGCGTTCGCATCAGGGGCTCGCCCGGAGCCACTGCACCGGATCGTCCGGTGGTAGCGGGGTAGCGGGGCCATATAGGTAGCGTCAATATGAAAGTGGGAATGGTGGATGGATGTGGATGCTGGCCCCCATTTCAAAATTTATGTTATATTGGATGTTATGCAACGAGCAGATGAATGGGTCTCAATCGGCTCCAAGGACCAGAAGGTCTCACCGCTTGCTGACCAGACTGGCCCCTGAGAAAAGAGGCCGATGATCCGATCCGGTGATCCGATCTTGAGCAATGGATGGGAACGGCGCAGAGCCGGTCCTGGCCTTTAGCATTCCGCCCACCACATCACATTCCTAACATAATGCGCAAGTCGACGTGGTTCCTGCCTGCATTACATTGATATGGAGAGGTTGAATGTCGTAACAGCCGCGCACTCGCTAGAAAGTGTTGAACCCGCCATTAAAGGGAAATGAAACATTTCCCCTTAATACGTTAGATACATCACCAAGCCCTACCACCTTCCCGAGTCTTTCCCATCTTCCAAGTCCGATTCTCTTCAAAAGGGGTCAGAAAGGCTGTCCCTGGGGTTTCATATCTGAGCACTTCTGAGAAAAAGGAATGCAAAGCTCAGTACAGTAGGGGCCCCTATATAGCCGCCCCCCTGCGACATGGCCACAAGAGGGGCGCTATTGGGGGCCCGGGCGCTATTGTGTTAACTTTGTTTGAATGCATTTAATTGTAGTTTTAGTCAATGTGGCCTTATGCAATGACCTGTTGGCGCTGTGGCGGCACCTGGCCACGGCGTCAAGTGGCAGCGTGCCGGTGCAGCAGCGTGGCAGTGTGGCAGTCTGGCAGTGTGGCATTATGGCAGCGTGGCGGGGGGGCAGCGTGGCGGCGTGGTGATGTGGCAGTGCACCAATGTGGCAGCGCTGCAGCATGGCGGCACTGTTGTGATCATCGCGTGCGTGCGATGGCTGCACGACTGGTGTGCCCGGTCTGCCAAATCAGTGCTGGGGCTTGTGGCGTTCATAGTTGCCTTGGCTGCAACGTCCCTATGCATGCGTTGTGCGGTTCCTGCTCGTGTGGTAAGGATTTGCAAGGGGGAGGCTGTTGTTTGAGGCGCTACTGCACAACCTGTTGGCTAGTGCGAGCATCAAAGCGCCCAGAGTGGAGATCGGCTGTGATGCCAGAGCAGCTGGTCAAGAGCTTTTATGATGATGATGAGGGCGACTACAATGATGGAAGCTCTTGTGACCCGATTTTCATGGAAGGCGGAGCTTCTAGCGGTGGCAAGTATTCTGGCAGTGACATGGAGATAGATTTGTCTGACAATGATGAGAGGGAAAGGTCAGGAATTGAAGCACATGAACGTGGTGGGCTGCATTCAGATGTCTCTGTGAATGCAGCGATGGAAGCCAGCGGCTGCTTATGCTCGCTGATTGGGCCAGGGTCTGCGGGTCACAGTGGCCACACCAAAGCGGGAGTTCGGCCTTTGACCGCCATGAGTGCACCCCAAATGACGTTGACCCGATAAGCGGGTCAAGGACAGCGAAGCGGCACTGACACTTCCCGCCAGAGCCCGCCGCTTCACGTCACCTGCGCTCTCGCTGGCGTCGACCACGGCGACGCGGAATCGGAATGTCGGAACTGACCCACACTACCCGAACGCGGCATGAGGAAATCACAAAAACGTAAACGGAATGAAGGGAAATTCTTGCAAAGCGGGGCCGATCCGCGCATCGGCGACCGGCTCTCAATCGAACGGGCAAGCCCACACAGCACCGGAAGGTCCAATGTCATGAGCAATCCAGCGACCATGGGTGGAAAAAGGTAGACATGCGGCTACCCGGCCACCCCTGGCCGGGGCCGTGACTCCAGTGAAGCGCTCCAAACGGCATTGCTTGCGGCAGCCAAGCGGTAGATAGGGGCTGATGGGGTGGGTGAGGGGTGGGGTGGGAGGCGGGTGGCGGCAGCCCCAGACAGGCCAGCCAAGCCGACGCAGATCTGCCCCCAGCGCCCAACGTTGGATTGGTCCATCAGCGCAACACTCCAAGGGGGCGGTTTTGTGTGCGTGTACCTGAGGCGGGCGAGGGGGCCGCGGGGGTCGCTTTATGTCACGCCACGGGACCGAATTTCCGCGGAATTTCTGGGGGACACATTTCGCGTGGGGACGAGGACGGTAGCGTCACTCCTTCGTCACGAAACTGGGGGTGGGAGGTAACGCCGGGGTGCGGGTACGCCGCGTGGCGAGCTTGCGGGCAAAAGCTTCGTCCACGGGCCTCAGTAAACACGCTCACATAGATTCAATGTTTGCACGTGCAGACAAAGGATAATTTTCTTGGGGTCTCAAAGTGATCAGGCAAGTGAGGAATTGCTTTTCGAAGAAATTATTTCACGAGTTTGCACGAAGTTCGCCCGAAGGCTCACCTCACGTCCCTTGGTCAACGGAACCTTTTGCCTGCTCTTCGAAAATGGCGCTTGGGTTTGACCTCAATGGATCATTGCTCTTGCGAAAAATGTGAAACTCACGCAGCAGTGCTGCGCTGGAATGGTCGTCAAATGGGTGTCTGTGGACTCTTGCCGGCAGCCAGTTGAAACCGCTAGAAACTCCTTTCAAACTATTTTCACCATCGACGAACAGAAGCATCGAAAGGAAGGCAGTGCGAAGCGCCACACAACCGCGAAAGCACCTGCTGTCAGTATTGCGCGTGTGGATTGACATTGCTGAGTTCCCTTTTGAGAGGTTAGGCTGCCGATGATTGTGATGACGGTGATGCTGAAGTTCCACTGATTGCGGGTTAGGCTAACGGAAAATGGCGCCCGCAGATACACTGTGAAATAAACATGGCTTGGTCCCATTCGAACATTATCTGAGCAATTTCTGAAACTGTGAGAAACGGGCAATATTTTTTGTCAAACGCTAGGGGACTAAGAAGGGATGGCATGTTCAAGGAAAATGGAGAAGCGGCGAAAAGCTTGCTGGATCAGTGACCCAAACTCACAACTATGCCTCAACGTGACGGTGCACCCGTGTTTGCATGAGGTCACTAGGGCGTTGGAGTCGTACCCACCACCCCTCATTCCGGGGCCCTGGAGATTCAGATTGTGAGCAAAATGCGGGAGGAATTGCACCTCGGCAGGCGTTGGGACTTAGAGCGGCAAAAGCTGCGGTGCCATGCAGAAGAGGGTGGCACATCCCGGATGGGCACACGCTCAACTTGTGGCACAAGTTGCACTGCAATAACGTATTCAACATGTTGCACGTCAAAACGTGCTGTACTCTTTACTTGAAACACGCCAGGACAGATTAAGACTGCTGTCTTTTTGGCAGCCGGTGCGCCTCGACCCCCCGAACCTCAGATCAAATCAGCAGGTAGCCGGCTGGTTATTTACAGGGCACGCGAGAACGGCGCCGTAAACGCAAATAACAAAACTGATTGCGGCTCCAACGCGTCTTCCCCTTGCCAATTCCCCTGACGTCACATCGCGCGCGAACCGCCATCGAGAAGGACGAACCGCCGCATGCTCATGGCGCATCCCTTGCGCATTCCATGAGAATCTGAATCTGCCCCACCGCACAGCACCACAACCGCCAAACCTCTCCTTTCGGCTCTCATGGCTCCCAAGAGGATCACCTCTCGCGAATACAAAGTCCTCCTGAGCGCTGTTCGCTTCCAGGGCGACCGGCCCACCCTGCTGGCACGGGCGGCCGAGTTCTGGAGCGACTTTTCCAAAGCCGTCTCGGACGTCGTTGTGGACACCGACGGCGAGCTGCGTGAGGTCGACAAGGAGCGCCTGGTGCGGTACTTTGACACGCCGGGGCAGCTGCTGCGGGAGAATGATTACATCTTCAGGGAGAGGGTGGGGCAGGCGCCAGGCAAGCGCGAGGTGGCGCTCAAGTTCCGGCACCCCGACAGGTAAGCGGCACGGGATCTGTGAATGTGCGTCGGCGAACAAAGCGATATCTCGTGTTGCCGTGCATGCGTGTCCAGAAACTTGCCCAAGAATGTGGCATGTGGTTCCCGTATGGGTCCAGAACCTCCAGTAAATGAAAGGACCCACGGAAAAGGAAGGTGCCTTGACTTTGGCGAGAGAGGTTGCACACGCGCGTGGTTCGATGGTTCTTCATTGCAAGGAAGGGGAAGGAGCAGGGAATGGCCTATTAGAGGCTAAAAGATCTAGGTCAAGGGTGCGGAGGCGTACCTTGCATTGGGCGAAAATGCCAAAAGGTGCCACGCATTGGTCCCAAAGGTCCAGAAGATCAAGCTCTAGGGAACAGAAAGTACCTTGCACTGGTCGAAATGTGCCCCACATAGGGCCCAAAAGGTCTAAAAGGTAGCGTCAAGGCAATGGAAACATAGCTTCGACTGGGTCGAAAGTTGAAAAGTTTGATGGTCCAAAGAAGGGAAATGTTCTGTGCTGTGCACTGGGCAACTGACAAGGTTGCTGCCAGTCCGAGGCTCCAAGTAAGGAGTCAGCATGAGAGCAGATGCCCAGCATGTGATACGGGTAAAGGGTGGCATTACATTCGAGCGCAGCTAAGGGAGGGGCCCTTGAGGCTGTGCATTGTCAAAACTGCCAGCAATCTGTTGCAAAGAGATAGCGGCAAAGCTGCCAGGCGTGGCACCGGATGCTTGAATGTGATGTACACTTACCGAATGAACAGAAAGCCCAGCAGGACCTAACAGACGATGGGTACCACAACAGATATGTGGTGCAGGATCGAGACATGGATGCTGCCGAAAAAGACAATGGGAAGACGAAATTCGAGGAGGACATAAAGCCGGGCTTCCAAAGGGTCTTCAGCTACTCTACAAAGCAAAGAATTGATGCTGATCAACGTCTTGATCGGTTGGACGACCTGGGGAGGCTGTTCCCAGGCATGCCAAAGAAAGTGAAGGGCTATGATGGGGAGGTGCAAATAGAGGTGGTGGGAGGATTCACTGCAAAAGAGGTCGTCATCAGCGGAGCAGATTTTCAGATCGGAAAGGACCCGAAGGTTAGTTATCGTTATTTGGCCTGCTTTGGGTTGACAAGTTTGGCATGCAATGGGTAGAGTCTGCCTGCTTGTGAAATGGTGAGCAAAAGTTTTGGGGCAATATGGCTCGAATGCTTGGAGATACAGACTTACACTTTAACTCCCAATAGGACATCACACAAGATAATGAGCTTTTGGGGATTCTCATTGATGAATCAAATCAAACTCCATGAATCAGGAGATGTCAAACCAAGTTCATGTCCAGGCTGCGTGAATTGTTCCTGAGGCTTAAATCCTTGTTCATAACCTGCTGGCCGATCCACAAATGTGTGCACTGCCATAGTTGTTTCACTCAGTAGGGTGTTCCACAGTGTGGAAAGACTCTTGCAGTGGTTTTCTTAGGTGTGGGGCTCCATCGCCGATCACACCTCCCTGTGTCATGTACTCTTCTGGGGTGTTCTGTCTTGTCAAGCATCGTGAGGCCCTTGCAAACCGCCAGAGGAACTGATGCTGTGCGGTGATCTGAATTCCATAGAGACACATGCTGTGACCAGTGCGTTTCTTCACATTGCTGTTGCAGTGGAAATGCTCGTTCGATCGTTTCTGTGGCAAGACGAGGCTCGTGAGGCTAAGTTTGAGACTATTGCCCAGGCCCTGTGTACGCCTGTTCCTATCAATGTGTCCCTGAAGGCAACATGAAAGTAGCACGTTGGCGATGTCATGTGGCTGTTGAACTCCACTTGTGAGACTGCAACAGGTTTCCAGCGACCTACACATGGCGTCACACTGCTCAGCAAGAGCACCCCCATGTCCCCCATGTCGTCAGAGCATGCCTGTTTTGTCAGTATAGTGAAATGAACACGGCCTGCCAGTTGGTATGAAATGATCTGCATTGTTGCTAATGAAATTGTGCTCGGAGCAACACAAATCCGCATCGTGCGTTCTGCATCACTGACTGGTCAACGTCTCAAACAGAGCAACTGTGTGTAGTGCGCAAACTTCTGCAACTCAATCCAGCCTGACCAAAACTCGGCGATCCAAGAATACCAGTGCACCATGGATGTGTACAGCAACCTAAACGTTTGTTGCACCAGCTGATCTTTTATGGTCATGGGCAGGTTGAGGCAGAGTGCTCTCTTGGCGTGTGGTACAACCAGGATGACGACCACCAGAAGCCTGTGATTGCAGAGTTCAGTTTTACATATGGGGACAAAGATGAAGACTATGATGGCGATGTGGCGTGGCGTGCCTGCAAGGCCTTCGACATATTGGAAGGCGAGGAGATGGCCCATTGGGTTTTCAAGGAGTCCACAACCAAGACTGCATATGTCTATGACTTGGCTAGGAAAGCCTGAGCAGGCAGCTCATGCTTGGCTGTCCCAAGGAACACGTATCAAACCTGGCAACGTGATGGCAGGGCCTTTGAGCAGGCTCTGTCTCAAAGAAGACATCAAAGGCGCTGCAATACCAAGGGCTTAAGTGGGCAGTGGCTGCGTACCCTCACTCAAGGGAGATGCGAATGGTGCCCGGTGGGTTGTGCATGCGCATGTGCGATGAGGGTGCGATAGAGAGGAGTGGCGGTGCTTGGGGCAATGCTGCAGGTCAACCTTATGGGGCAGCTCTCTGTTTTGTGAGGGCTGTGGGGATGGGTGGGTGTACATTAACACTGTGGAATCAAAGCTGTAGATCAAATCATCTGGCCACTGCCATGTGTAAGGGCCATGCATTGCATGACAGGCATGTGGTGTGCAGGGTCATTAGGATGCTGCCCTGGGCACAGACAGCTGCCTGGGCTCTCGGGCCCTCCTGCTAATTGGACGGCACCCCAATGACACCAGTCAAGATTTCGATTGTAAGACACCCCACAACAGTTGAGGTAGCAGGCCCTGTATGGAGTTCAACCCATGTCAACAATACTATTCACATGCATCGGCTTCAGTGTATTTCGCAGAATCAGCATAGCATCCATCATGCCATTGTTGCTGCCAGTGCACGCTGTTTGTGCCCCCCGATGGAGTACCTGCACATCTCCGTACTCAGCCTCCCCAGTCTAGCCTGTTGGTCCCCCTTCCTCAGTCCAAAACACCAACAGGCACAAACTTCCCACCTCACTTCGCCTCACATTGCCTTTACACCACATATCACATAAAGTTCGCTGAGAGTCAAGCCATCCATCATGGCTTAGCCCCATCCATCCACCAATTTCGCTGAGAGTCAAGGCATCCTAAGGCAAACCTGTTCTGCCCAGCACCACCATGGCTCTACCCCTGCCACAACGACCAAAGTCACAATGCCAAGCCATCCCCAGTAATCCTCTGCCCACAACTCTTGCCAGCACAGCATGAAAACCTTTTGGCTATGGCTCCCACAAGCACAGCACCCAAAGGTGTCGCCCACCTGCAAGGTCTTGGCCCTGCAAGGTGCAAGGGCCCTGTTTTGCGTTTCAAGGCAAAACCAAACAAATTCATTCAGCCGCAGTCCCTGCCATCAAGGCCTCAGCCCCCAGCATTCGCAAGTGCAGTGTTCAAAGACTTCATTCCCCACTGGCTGGTTGCGTGGCCTCACCGTGGCTCACCACAGCCCCTCCCGCCAGAAATCCAGTGGCACACCAGTCTCCACTTCTTTCCCAGATACCTACAGTAATATTTCGGATTCCATCAAAAACCTATCCCTGCTGTGTCTGTTGAAGGCAAATTTGAACAAAGGCACATCGCCGGCTACCCCAGTGCCTGCAGCTCTTGCAAGTGCAGCACCAAAAGGATCACCATTCGTGACCATACTCCAACCGGCCGTCTGTGCAGCTCCACCATTGCTCGCCACAGCCCCTCCCGCCAAAAACCCAATGGCACCCCTGTCCCCTCTTCTTTCCCAGATACCTTTGGTAATATTTTGGATTCCATAAAAACTCATCTCCGCTCTTCTTTTTAAAGCAAAATTAAACAAAAGCCGCGATGCGAAAGCATTCCCGCTTGTCTTTCCAAGGCAAATTTAAACCAAGGGATTCTATGCGCGAGCGGCCAGGGCCCATGCTGTGCCCGACCAGCACGAGCCGCCCGTGGCGCGACTCTGCGCGGATTCGCTCGACCTCCATGGCGATCTGCCCGGCGTGGCAGTCGATGCTGTCGAACACCCCATGCAGCTCAATGACGTGGTTGTCGTAGCCTCGGGTGGCCAAGAACTTCACTGCGGAGCCCCAGAACGCGCTGTAGGCCATCCCTGTGCCCACAGACCTCGCAACCAAAAGGATCACCATCCACTGCCTCACTCTGCCCTATGCCGCCCGTGCAGCTCCCCAATGGCTGACCACAAACCCCTCCCACCAAAACCACAAGGTCAGGCCATCGCCGTTTTGTCTTTCGATGGCATATTTCAACACATTTGTCCAATTTTCGAAGGAATTCCTCAATGGAGCTCAGCAGGCCATCTCCTTGCCCCAGCTCCGCCAACCGCACCACCAATAGAGCCTCATTCCTCATCGTGATGGCTTAATCCACCCAACTGTTTTTTTCTCTGGAAAATTCCAGATCACTTTAAATGAAGGAACTCAGCAGGCCATCCCCTTGCCCACAGCTCTGCAAGGGGAGGACTGAAATGGGCGCCACCTGCAGCCTCACTCCGCCTCGTGCTGCCTGTGTAGCTCAGCCATCGCCGCCATCGTCGGCACCTCCCAGTCCGGCGTCACCGGCACCTCTGGCGCCGGCGTGGCCCCCCCTCCACCCCTCCCGCTCTGCCGATTAACAAACACCGTCGTCATCCCCAACGCCTTGGCGGGCACGTGGTCGTGAAACAGGCTCTGCGCCACGTGCAGCACGCGCTCGCGTGGGACGCCCATCTCCCCCAGGCCTTTAAAGGCGGCATCAAAGTGCCCAGGCGCCGGTTTGTAGGACCCAGCATCTTCCGCAGTGACGACCATGTCGAATTCCACGCCGAGCTTGGCAATGCTCGATCGGATAGAACCCGCATCGACGTTGGAAACGATCACCAGCTTGTACCTTTGCTTCAGGTAGGCCAGCGCGTCGGGGCTGTCCGGAAAGGCCGGCCAGCTGCCCACGGACGCGCCAAATGCATCGGCATCTTGATCGCTCGCCTCAATCCCCAGATCGGATGCGATTCCCCGGAAGGCGTTGGCCAGGATCTGCGGGTAGGGCATGGACGGGCTGGCCGCCTGGACTTTGCTCTCGTTCGCCGCGAACGCCGCCAGGAGGTCGCCGTCGGTGGGCGCAGGGGACTGGGAATCGGCCCATGGCCGCAAGGACTGCAGGATGCCCGTCTCCCAGTCGATGAGCGTGCCGTAGCAATCGAAGGTGAGGGCGGAGAAGTCGGTGAGCTTCATGGCGGGCTCGGCAGCGGCAAACTCGCGCGGCGGGTGCGGGGCCTGGGCTTGTTTTCGGAGCCCGCTTTTTCTTGGCCGTCTGCCTGTTTCCTGGTGACTAGTCAGTGGGTTCCCTGATAGTCCGCTGATGTGGTGGGGACAAGCAAACGTGTTTTTCACGTTCACGTTGTCGTTTGGGGCCAAACCCCAACGTGAGGTGAATCACACGTTTACGTTCTTGTTTGAAAACTCCAGACGTAATCCATAAGTTTGCGTTCCCGTTTTGAAAGTCCAGTTGTGGGGCACACATTTGAGTTCCCGTTTCAAAAGTCCAAACGTACAAAGCACGTTTGTGTTCCGGTTATGACAGGTCAAACGTATGATGGAACTTTGCCTTTTGTTTGCCACCGAAGCACACTCGTTTTTCTGTCGTGTGTACTTCAAAGCCATTTTCTTGTTTCAGCACTGGTACAGTACTGTATGATTTTATCGATTCGTCTGAGTTGTTTTTCCATTTAATTGGGGTTGGCATGTCGGTTCTGCAAGCTCCAACAACCTCCTGTTCGGGCACACCGACCCTCGTGCGTACACCCAAACGACCCGGTTGCCTGATGCACGGATCAGAGGCACGGGTCAGAGGCCCAGGCCTGGGCCTTTCCTGTGAAACGAGCCCATTGTGTTGGACTCTCGTTTCGCTGGAAGCTTGAGAACGCAACGTCTTCCCAACGTGTCCACAAATCAAACGTGCGGTGCACGTTCCCGTTTTGAAAATGCGAGCATTGATCACACGTTTGCGATTCCGTGTCAGAGAGCCAAACTTCATGAACACGTTCGCGTTCCCGTTTAGGGCGCTTTTGCCGGCCACCGGTCCGCTGGGGTGAATTTGTGTTCGAGCGCTCGTACATTACGTGCTACTTGGTAATTACTTGGTACATTATGCACGGCTTGGTAATTAGGCGTTGCTTGGTAAGCAAGCGTGCATCGTGCTATGCGACATGGGGCAATGGCACCAGAAAGAGGCCCCTGCCTGCAGAGTTGAAGAACTTGTCATACAGCACTGCCCTGGCTGCGCGGGCGCGAACTCTGCTGAGAGTCTACAGAGGGACCGTTCGCATCCTGGTACATTAGTCGTGTGCTGACACACAAAAGATGTGCATTGCACTGTATGTTATGTGATCCATGGTGTTACTGGTAAATTTCGACGATTTTATATTGTGTGCAAACTTGCGATATCGGGTTAAAATCGTGTAAAAATAGGGTGCCTATAGCAGGATTTTACACGATTGCAAAAATCGTGTAGTTTTCAGCCCTGTGTTGTACACGACAATGGCCCATCTCGCCATCAAGGACAACGCGATAAAGATGGCGGTTTCACACGATTCAACCGCGTACCAGCGGCAGCCGTGTACTTTGTGATCAGTACACGATTTTTACACGCACAACGCGGTACACGTTTTTCAGGACCATGTGATTTGGCCGATTTTTACTAGTGTGTACGACGAGGTTCGTTGGTTCTGTGCCTGTCACCGTAATGAATCATTACATAACAAGGTCTGCCTTTGTCTCGTGCTTCTCCAGGGATATTTCTGGGAAGGTCAACTCAGTGGTGAACAGTGCATTGACATGTCGCGCTTTCGTGGTGCAATATGTACAATAGCGCCACCATGACAGTGCAGATACAGGGTTGCGTGGCGCCCAGCATTTACTTCGAGGCGCCTTCGCCTTGGCGCCAGGCTGAGGCATGGAGAAAAGGGGGAAATTGGCGAAGACAGTAAATTGAACAAAATTTCCGGTGAGTTTGCATTCGGGCTGGCCCTCTTTGAGCTTGCTGCCTTCACTCCTCCTTGTAAGAAGCTGGGGGCTCCGCTAATGCTGAAGAACAATAAAATGGGCAAAGGTCGAGATGCCCTTCCAGAGGGATGCCCCGAAAGGCTGTCCAACTTGATAAGGCGCTGCATCGCGGCAGAGTCGCACGAAAGGCCAACGATGGAGGAAGTTAGTGTAGTGCTGAAAGAGATCATTGCAGAGGTGCATCGAATGGCTTCAGTACTTTGACTGTGCGCACACTGCAGTGTATTTTATGCATCGCGGACAACAGATACCTGCCATGTACTCTGCATGCCTCTGCACAGCCACTTGTGGTGCAGAAGGTGTCTGATGTATGTTGATCTTTCAGATTCTGAATAGTTTTTAATCTGAATGTCGTCCTAGTCGCCGCCCACAGTACTTCGTGCACAACAATGTATCGAATCGGTGAATGGCCATGCGCTCTTCAGGCGATTTCACATTAGTTTCCAGGCTTCCAATTGCTGTGCAGGTGAATCTGCGTGCATCTGCATGAGCTCCAATAAGGATAAAATACTGCCATCGTACTGTGTCCCTTGCGGGACGATATTAGGCATCATAATTCCATGCGCAATGATCGACCTGAGTTTGCAATGGTCCCAGGCTGTCTTGATTCTTGTGGGCTGCACCCACCTGGTGGCCAACGCAGTGCAGGCAGGCATATTGAAGACTATGTAATTCAACACTGGCGGAGCTGCGCTGTACATGGTGCTGAGCGTAGATCACATACTTCTTGCCTCCCTGTGAAGTGCAGAGCTTCTTAAATAGGATGTTGCCCACCTATCCTTGCTCTTCCATTTCTTCCAAGGTTTTTGATGTCTCTTGGGTTTGTTAGGCTTAGCGCTTGGTGTTCTTCCCAAATTTGTTGCATTTGGCTTGGGAATTCCAGATTGTATTCGAGACCATTCCACAGTGGCCTCAGACCCAGAGAAGCATTTGCATAAGTGCCTGCGGTCTGAAATATTCGCTTTGAAATTGCGCTGAGAGATATCGGATCTGACAGATTGCCATCGAGCCTGAACGGTGGCGTGGTCAACGCATGAAGGTTACATATTTAAGATTTCAAATAATGTGTATGGGAAATGCGCATGTCCTATCGCCAGCCTTTGCAATGTATGTCCATATTTTGAGCATGTACTGGTCACGCACACCTCTGACGATGCATTGCCAGCCAGGGTACAGCCAGGGTATCGTGTCAGATATAGTCTTTTATCCAAGGCACTAGTCTATGGATGTTTCGCAAGGAAGGTGCAGCTCCGGGGCTGCATGGCAAAGATTGCAACTAAGTGCTGAGTAAGATTGCTACTGTCTCGCAGCTTCCGACGGTTGCATTTCTTGGCCTTTTTCTCCAAAATGCAAGCAGCGTAAAAACAAAAACAGCGGCAATGAACAGCGGCGCTCTTGGATTCCCATGTAGTTTGCACTCCATATGTCAGCGGTCAGCTCTGAAAGGTTAATTGAAGTGCCGCTGGGTTGGCAATTCGAATTATTCGATTGCAGCTTAACTGATTAGTCGAACCTCTGTCAATTGATTGCTCACATGTGTCAAAGGAGGATCACCATGGACAGCCCTTCATCGGAGGACCTGCCAGGTTCTGGGTGTTTGCTACCATCCTTTTCTGCACCTCAGAAAACCCCACCAGCTTCGGGTAGCTGCGCCGCAACAAAGCAGAATGATGACGAAAAAAGCATATACTTCGAATACACATTTCGAAGTAGGAAAAATTGATTCTCAAAGTATGCCATCGATCCCGCTAAAGCATGCGTGATACACTGAAAGGCAGTGAAGCAACTAAGCAGCAACAGAACCGCAAAATCATTTGACGGCAGTTGCTTGTTTGTTTGGAATTTGTGATTGAGCCCTGCCCTTGACAAATAAGTGTGCGCTTTTTATGCATTTTAAACTATGTATTGTACATAATATGTGATATATAACATAAATGTTACAATAGCAATATATCGTCAGCACCCACCTCCAGACTGTGCAAGATGCCTCAATGAGTTTTTGCCATTTATGGCTGCACTGAACCATGCCACTGGCAAAATTTGCGCAAGGGCGTTTCTTGCTATGTGTTCAGGAAGCAGCAAAACATCAAGGGTTCTGTTGTCCACCCGCAGAAATGAACGGGTGCAATCCCCGGCAGGGTCCCTTCAAGATGTACAGATTGGAGTGACCCAAAACGGGGACCAAAGTATTATTAAGGCCGGGCATCGCCTGGCACCTCGTGGCATGATGTGGCATCGACATTTGGCCCCGATTTTGGAGAGAATCTGCGCCAGGGAATAGGGCTACTTCTGCCATCCAGTTGGTGGCCACCACTGCAGGAAAGTGGAAGTCCACGTGGCAGCACGGATATGCTGTGATGCTGCAGATGCACTTGCGTGCAGTTGTGCAGTATACTGATGCACATACATTCATATGCATGTGCATACAGAGGTGGATGTGTAGATGTGCACATGCCTACAGATTTTGTAAATCGCACTGCAACCAAAAATGCTTTGCCGCAAATGATGGATGCATGGGAGAGATGCAGAGTTTTGCAGCAAAGAATCCTTGCCAAGGACAGCAAGGTTCATTTTACGTTTACGGCTTGTCCATCCTTTTTACTGGAGCGACGTTCTATCAGTACTACTGCCATGTGTGATGAGATAGTCATTAATGTACCCTGAACCCCACTGAACGCCTAGTGGTTACACTAAACCATTAAACTAGTCCAAACTCAGGGCTCAGAAGTTGCTAATTGTTAGATCCCTGGCAATCAAGGTTTGCGGTTTCAGCAAAGAGCACACAACATAAACCCGAGGTTGCTGTGATCATCAGCGTTAAGCCGTTGTGCCGTGATGCATTCCAGATGCCTACTCAGCCAGTTGCGGAGGATTGTCCTGGTCCAAAGCGGAAATGCTCTATGGTCCTTGAAGGCCACAAAAAAGATAATGACATCTCTTGCGGTGATGAATGACCTGTTGACATCTGGCTCAGCAGATGGCACCATACGTGTGTACAATATGGCCACAGTGCCGTTTGTTGAGCCGTGGCGCTGTATTGGAATTGCGCAAGAGATACATTACATGGCGGCCAACAGCGAGGTGCCCTTTGCCAGTGGGCCCTACCAAACGATATGGCTGTGGAAATTGAAGTCACGGAAGGCCACTGTCGGGCTGCGTATGCGCGCTGGAGAGGTCGAGTCATTGGCACTGATGGAAGACTTGCTTTTTGCCACGGCGAAGAACCAATACATCAGCGTCTGCAGGATGGGCAAGTGGGCGATAGAGGTCAAGCTGAACGTGCACAGGGATCCAGTGCGGGCGCTGTTGGTCGACGAAGAGTTTTTGTTTCTAGGGTCCCAGGATTGCATCGTGCTTGTCTGGAGGATTGGGAGGATTGGGATTTCGAGCATTTGCTGGAGGGGCACACGGGCCAGGCTCTGGCGGTGGGGGGTGGCTACATGGCACCTGGCTCTTGGGGCAGGACTATTCATGTGTGCAGCAGGGCCACGTGGGAGTTTTTCACTGTGCTTCACGGCCACAAGAAGGCGTCACGTTGTTAGCTGCCAGGTGCGACTTGCTGTTCCCGGGGTCGAGGGATTGCAGCATTCCGATCTGGAGGATCGACGTATGGGACTGCCCACATATTCAGTATGGGCACAGCTGCCCTGTGCTTGGCTTGATTGTGGACGGGGACCGGGTGTTTCCATATTCGTGGGTACGCTTGGTTTTACGTTTACGTTTACGTTTCTACTTTTACTTTTTTACGCGCAGAAACGTAAATTTCCAAAAATAACTACTCTTACGGCTATTTTTACGTTTTTGCGAGTCCCTGCGACACCTAGTCTACACGATGAACGTTGCGTACAATGATCAGTGCTCCGCCATCTCCAGCGCCCGCAGCGCAATGTCTACATCGCCCTTGGCAAGGGCGATGATGGGGTTTAACAAAAACTCGTCTTCTGCCTCTTGCAGGGCGTCTGGCTGCCGCTCTCCGGGCTCCACAAATCTGCATGTACTGTTCTTATGCACACCAGACAGTTTTTACGTTGTATTTGCGCATTTTTAAACGCAAAAACGTGAAAACTGTTTCTTACGCGTAAAAACGTAAATACGATCAGTTTTTACGGCGTAAAAACCAAGCCTGTTCAGGGGACAAAACTGTGAGGGCTTGGATGGCCCTGGAAATGACGTGGTGGCACATGCGCACATGTGCGCGCTAGTGGAATTCCACTGGAACAAGGCGTTTTTTGGACGTGTTGTGCACTCTCGAATTGGCGCCACGGACACTCCAAATGATCTTCCAAGAAGGCACTTTTGGCGACACTTTTAACACCATCCATGACACTGGCACGGACGATATGGAATTTACCCTACCGTCTTTTTTTGACTGTCGATTCTTGTTTCGACACCCTGAACAACCAGTGGCTCACGGTGGCCTTGCCAACAGATATCCTCACGAAAATGTGTGTGTGTAAAATTTTATTCCACTGGTAAAAATTCGGCCATTTTACACTGTTTAAAATTGGACAAAGTCGTGGTAATATCCTGTACAAATCGGGTGCTTCAGACCACGATTTTACACGATTGCTATAATTGTGTAGTTTTCAGCCCTGTGTAGTACACGAAAGTGAACACGTCCACCTTGCCACCATGGAAAACACGACAAAGCACACGGTTTCACACGATTTCGACAGTGTACCAGCGGCAAATGTGTATTTTGTGATTATTACACGATCGGTACACGATGGGCACATGACTTTTACACCATTTTGACACGCCCAACACGGTACACGAATTTCTGGACCGTGTACTTTTGCCCATTTTTTAGCAGTGTTCTTGACACGGACCATGTTTCTGGCGTTGCCTATGGTAACCCTTCACTGTAGTGACGCTCTCACAGCAACGCACTCTCCGCGACACTCATGACGTGTCCTAGTTGCTTTCGGCAGCGTCAGGAGCGCTGTTCGTATTAGTGTTGCAGATGCCATACAATTTGCCGCAGGCAATGTCTTTAGGGACATCAATTTGAGCGTCCGCCTAAGTGAATTCAATGTTCCCACCACGTCACAATACGCACTGTGTATACACTGTGCATAGTGCGTACTGTACACACTGTACTGTGTATACAGTAAAAGTTTTGCATATACTGTATATAATGTACAGTGTGTACAATGTATTTGACCAGCGCATATACAGCTGCCAAGCCACGCAAACACTTAAGCAGAAGAAATGTTTTTTTTTCAATGCTGCGCTTTTCTCACGCAACGCCGCGGCCGCACAGCGCCACATCGCCCCACGTCAAATCACGTCAGGTCATGACGTGCTGAAGTCATATCACACGATTATGTGCTGACATCAACTCCACGTCACGGCCTCTGCTCAGAACTTCGGCCTCACAGCTCCACATCATTCCACGTCAAGTCGCGTCACGTTGCGACATGATGACATCATTGCACATGACGATGCGGTGGTCATTCCACCGTCATTCCGCGACCTCTGATCAGAGCTCTGATGGGTCATGCAATGACTCCTGGCCAGGCTTGCGATTCGCGCAAGCTGGGGCGCCGCTCTCGGTGGTCCTTGACGCCCCCTTTTCCCGGGTTTCCATCCAGCTCTGGTACTTTAGAACGTCTGTGTAGATGAATTGGTCACTCCCAGAATCAGTGCTTCTGTAGGAGGCAATGCCGACGATGTGCTGAAAGTCGCAGAACAGCAAAGCGCCGGGTCCCCCTGCCACGCAAGTCACACGAGCACAGAAGTTCACAGTTTGAAGACAGCTGGGGGCGGCTCTTGGCTGGCGTGGAGCAAAAACAATGTCGATAGCGAAAAGGACTTCTATAGCAAAGCTATTATTACGGCATTCTGTCCATTGCATTGCGATGTGCGCAACTGATGCACGATCTTCATCAAATATACACGAAATGGACAAGTATCAATTGCTATAAATGAGGATACAAGTTGGCGGCACATAAAACAAACAGCAAGTAATGGAAAGTTTTACACAATACTCACTAGGGGAAATCGAGGGAGCCACCGTGGCCCTGTGCAATATTGGGGAATCAGGTGTCCACAAAGTTTCAATGCACCAATGCACTGCATCGACCTGTCTCTTGCACCGGTGAGCCAAACGCCGTCGAGCTTGATGTGTGATACCCCGCGCGGAACATTGATCCACTGCAATTTGCCAAACTGGCCAAACAAAACTCCGAGTCTTGCACCCACACCGACCCAACGGAAGTCCAAAAGCAACCCTAGCATGAAGCGCCGTATGGGGGATGGCGACATTGATGCCGTCTTGACACTAAGTGGTCACGTTGATTCCGATGGCACGCAAGCATATGTCGTGGCAGCATGTCATGGCAGTCATGGCAATGAAAAATGACATCAACTTGGCTTCCCCAAAATGCCGTTTCCTACTGACGAAAGCGTTACTCACATATGTTGCGCTTCGTGGCGGATTCCCCATCGCCTTCAACCGAAGCGCACATTGTGCCATCCGGGATGCCGCTCCCCTCCTCGCCACACGCCCCCGGCGGCATGATCTTCACTGAAGGCACGGCCTCGAGGTGCTCTGAGGGGCCGGAAGCGGCGGTTGGAGAAAACCACGCCAAGGCGACCAGGTCTCCGTCTTTGCAGTCCTGAGCGGACATGGGATTCCCCACGTGCCCTCGGAAGGAGGGGCGTTGGAGCAAGAGAAGCGCGAGGTCGCTTCCATTGCGCTCGTCTCCGTCAAAGCCGCCGTGCAAGATTTTTTCGCACACGGGGATGACCTGAAAATGCACGGGCGCAGAGTTAAATGTGTCCATTCGAGTTGATCGCAAAGACTTATCTGAATGCGTTGCAGTGCGCCAATGCGTACGTGGAAATCTGCTTACCGCTTTCATTTATGCGGAATGACATCGCAAGCATTTGAAGAACTGTGCAGGGTGCCTTCGCGTAATTCAAAGCGGAATGAGCAAGGAATACTAGCAAGAGAATGACGAAAATAGGTATATTTTGGAATGAAATGGGAGTTGGAGTAGGTCAGAAGTGTACTGGAAGTTAAGTTGACCTAAGCCGAAAGCCGCGCCGTGCGTATCAGCACTGCTGACTCAGCGGCGCGTTTCTTTTCCAGACTCTGACAGGTGCAGAACTTCTACGCTTGCTGAATTTCAAAACGGCTCTCATTGTCCATGGCAGTTTGACATATAACGAAGGTCTGTGCTCGCAAAGCCTGTGAGTGCTGGACCTACCAACCACAAACCCCCGATTTCAATAAGCGCAGTTGCAAATCAGAGGGATCCATCGAGGAAACGCGCCTCACCTCGTCTTCGCCCGGATTGTCGTCCCGATTCAGATGGTAGCTGCCGACCCTCACCGATGGGAAGTAGTTTTCTCTGGAGACGCAAGACGCCGGCGCCAGCACCATATCCTCCTCGATAAGAACGCCAGTGCAGCTGTGCTCATGAGTGTTCGAATCGAAGATATTCGCAACGGGGAGGAATTCCGTTGGGCATATGTCCTTCGTCACCTGTTCCCGCGGGAACGGAGCGAAGTCGCGTTTGGTGTTTGATTTGCGCCAGAAAGGGTTCTCTATTCTAGTGCTCTCGTACATGCAAAATGATGTGTATTTGAATGCAATGTATAGGCGAGTGTATTCGCTGCAGCAAAGCGTTTTTTCGGCTGAACAGTAACAGCACAGCAATTTGCAATCTAACAAGAGGGGTTAGGATTTACAAATTTGAAATAGCATTGGCTAGATTTACCATGTGTGTGTTCTATTCAGGTAAATAGAAGCAGCTTCGTGGAGCGACCTGAGGCTGTTAAATTCCGCAGTGTGGTGCCTAGATTCTTCAGGGTGTGATCTATTCAGTTGAATGACAACAGCCGCATGGAGTGGTATCCCTTCTTTAGCAAATCTAGGACCCAAATATTCCTGACATGAAGAAATGCAGATAGCTCGTGTGGTTTTATCAGTTAAGGTTCTTGGATGAGTAACTTAAGCTCAACAATATCAGCCCTTCTTGTGAGTTTTGCTTAGGCTTGAACGTTAGCCATGTGCTATTTTGACATTTTCAATAAGTTGCACTACACGTTTGTTGCAAATTCGCCAGTCCCCATAGCCTGAAATCCCTCGGAACAGAGAAATTTAAACAAAGAAAACAGAGTGCGGAATTGAGCAATAAAAATAAAAGGGTTAGTTATTTTCAGGAAACAAAATTTCCATTGCGTCAAACTGTATGCTCTTAAAATTGTTCGTGTCTGCTCACCTGGAGACCGACGCCAGTCAATCCCAGCACGCCTGCGCCACAATGAGACAACAGGTGAGAAAAAAATGTTTCGCCAAAGCATATTCAAGAGCAATTGTGATTGAATACCCGAAACTCTAAACTTGCGCGCATGGCCACGCACATTCGCGTCTGATCAAAAGCACTCATGCCGCAAAGTGCACTGACAATTCCAGCTCGCTGCTTCGCTCAGCACTTACGGCATCGGGTCCATCTCGCGCAGGACGATCACATCATCCAATAAGCTGTCGCTCACTACCCGCTCTAGCTCGTCCGGCCGCCACAGCGCACTAGGGAACGCAAGAATCTCCGATGATCTGGAGCCCCAGCACCATGTACATCGCTACAATCACGCTGCTCTTTTTCAGCAGGAGCTAGCTACCAATCCACCCGTAGCTGATTCCCAGTACATTTGAGCAAAGATTGCTTCAACAAAGCAAGGGCAAACCGGGTTGCACTCCAGTTCCTTGGGATCATGGTGGCGCACAATCACGGGCGAATGCAGGAAATTTATAGCTCTGCGTGATTATTGGCAGCTACGCGCAACTATACACACACATGTGCATGCGGACGTTCCAGTACTTATCGTATACGGACACGAAGGTCACGAGGGCGTCATGAAGGTCGTGGAGGGTATTAAGCCCACAAAGCATCAAAATTCACCACCTTCTGAAACCGGAATGACCTCCATGACCTTCATGACTCCAGGTAAGGAAATGAAGGGTATCCGACGCTTGCGGTGAATAGATACCTAATCATACGTTCACAGCAGGCCTGAGTGCTGGGACACGCTTCGGTAAGAGACAGACACGGCATACCCGCTGACAGCAATTTCGGCGGCACAAGTTGTGATGCCATTCTAACATTGAGCGATGCCATCGCAGTATTAGTGATTTCGATGGCATCAAAATATCTGTGGTGGCTTCAATTAACCTAATTGAATGTTTAAATGGGATCGCAGTTGGCACTTTCAACATCGTTTTTTCTTCTGGTGCAGGGTTCGGGCTGACCTTCAGCATCATGATGGACAACGTCTATGTTGTAATTTTGATATCGGCTGTCCATGGGACAGCCGATATCAACTACAACATGTCAGCAGTGCATCATCGGCATATTGCAAAATCAACACACGACAACATCAAGAAAGCCCGACTGGCTGAACAAACCAGTCTGATTCTTGCTGCTGCACCTGGCCACCAACGGCATGAAATCTTGGCAGGCTTTGCGGGCACCAAGATTTCTTCCTGGCTGACAGACTTCATTCTGCGCAGGCTCGCGCCAGGCCCACACATCGAAATCGAGCCAGCGTTGGCACTCGCCACAAAGGTTGCCAACATGAACGCTTCGGTGCCAATGCAGGGCTTTGCGGCATCAAAAACAATCCACCAATGCATGTGAAATAGGAAATTACCCAAACGATGTGAATTCAGTTTCCGATTGGATTCCGATTGGATTTCGACTGGAATCAGGATCCAAGCTGATTTCACATTATTCCACATTGTTTGGCGCACTGTCACGACCAAAATTCCCTATGAACTTCACTGCGAAGAGAGCCGCATCCGCCCAGGCCACTGGAGGTCACACCAACATGCGCACACGTGTACAGAAGCGAACCCACATGCAAATTCCTCCGATGAAGCATGTGACCAGCACGGATGCACCTCTGGGATCTACCGCGCAAGCAAGCCCCATTTGCCGTACTCCTCGGCACGGTACCACGCCACCCGCCCCACCCGCCCTGAAAGCGCCACCGCGGTTCGGCCAAGCGTTACAGGGGCCCGCCTCTGCGCTGTGACATCTCAGCAGCGGCGCTTGACGGGGTCAGGCCGCTCAGCCGAAACGGAAGGCCTCGGCAGTGTCTCAGCCAAACGAACTTCTGTGAGGAGTCCCCACGGCACATCGAGGCTTGGAGAGCTTGGGAAGCTTGGAATGCCTGAAAAGCCTGGAAAGCTTAGCCATGATAAGAAAGCTCCCGGAAACGGACTGTCGCGGCTCTCAGCTGAGAGCGCTGCAGCGCGGTGGGGCTGGGGTTGCAGGGGTCGTGGGCGGTCGTCAGATGCGGACGGCATGTTGGGGATGGGCATTCTGTCAAGCGGGCGCAAAGGGCGCTCGGGCGTCGATGCCAGGGACGGCCGAGGGCGGGCATCTTAGATGCAAGGGGCCCGCAGCCCTCAGGCGTGGAGGGGGGGGGGGGGGGGGGGTTCAGGCCGGTTGCGCACCGTAACTGCGCTAGAAACACCCCGCAGGGCTCGCCCGAACTCAGTTTGTTTGGGGAGCAGTTGGCGCCGCGCGGAACAAGGTACGCGACCGTAAGGCGACCCTGACAATCGTTCTGGACGCGCGAAGATCCCAAACCTCCCCATCGGCTGGACATCGAGAGATCCATCAGCGGGCTCGCGCCCTCAGCCGGAGAACGAGTGAAGCGGACCCCAGCGGCCCAGGCGAGATTTCAGCCATCAGCCAAGCTCACCGGCCAAAGTCAAGCACAGTCAAAGCGCCGCCAAAGCAAGCTCAAAGCACGGTCAAAACGGCTGAGCAAAGGCCAAAGCACGGTCAAGCACGGTCAGAGCGCAGTCACCTTTCTTCGCGAAGCACTGCCCTCCCGTCGCCTCTGCGCCGACCGACAGCACCGCACGGAGGGCCGCCAGAGCCGCCGCCATCCGCACCATGCGCGCCGCCCCACAGCGGGGCCCACCCGCGTAACCCATTTCGCCCCTGTCGATCTCCAAGCTTTGAATGCCGAGGCACGGCGCCCTTGGCTTTGCCGGTTCTTGGCAGGGATGAGCCGATGGAGCCGATTGGGTTGGCGCTCCGGAGGAAGATGCACCGGAGGCGTGCAGTTGCAGGCAGCCGAACTCGAGGGGCGAAGATCCCGCGTCGAGGGAACGCTTTTGAGTGCCTTCAGGGTGAGGGGCACCGAGTGTGGAGGCCGTTGGTTGTCGGCAGCTCGCTTGGTGGCTTGCAGACTGTGGAGGGGGAGGACAAGTATCGGCTCCTCATATGGCGCCTCCGAGGGAAGGCATTGGGATCCGTGGGGAGCGTTCCTGGAAGGCATGGGACCCGCTTCAGAAAGGCGCGAAGGTTGAAGAGACTGTGAAACGGAGTGCTGTGCCGCTGGCGCAGGCCGCGGCACAGTCATGCGTTACTTAAAACCTGGTGCAGGTGCCGCGCAGGTCTAAGCCTGCGTCACGGTGTGGCGGTGACACTGCGAGGTTCGCAACTTCTACGAAGCTCTTTGGGAACTTGGCGCACGGCGAGATGTGATACTGGCACCATTACACTGGGAGGGACGCCCCGGCTGCTGCTGCTTGGGTAATGCCTGCATAAAGTCTTAATTGCCAATGCATTTGTTTAATGGCCAAGTTTATGCCTCAGTAACTATCTAATGATCCAAACAGTTACCTGATTGTTCAGTAAATAGCTCTTGGGTCATACATAAACTGGCAAAATTTAATAGATGTCCAAGCACTCCGTCAGCAGATAGGCAAGATTAGCATCTAAAGGATCGGGCAAGCCTTCGGCTCAATTAACAAAAGCACGCGTTGCAATCATACTAGTACTATACGCAATCAAGTGGTTGCAAGCTCGCGAATGCTCGCATGCCAACAAATCAAAAGCTCATGGCGACCCTGATCCCAATATTATTTTACGTTTCAAAGAAGCACAAAAAATCATGTGTACTGCTGTGTGCCGCTGGAATGAGCCACGCACAGTAAGAGTAGCTAAACTCACCAGAAATACTGTGAGATGATCCGGTGTGTCATCTCTGCCCTAATGCGTGGTGGAGCACTACAGCTGGCTAATTCTAGAGAAATTGCGCGAATGAAGGGCCAGCTAACCTTTCTGTGGAATTCTGTCCTGACTCGCCGTGCACATAATAGGAGGAAGCAAGCCATTATTGCTGCGTTCTAGCACTCTGCTGCATTATATATAATTTATACATAAATAAATAAACAAATAGATAAATAAATATAAATGTAATATATATAAATAAATATATATTATCATTTAGTCACGGTGTAGCTCATTTTAGCCACGCTATATTATCCATTTGAAAAATGGTCAGATAATCTGCTGTGTCAGGACAATTAGCTTCTTCCTTAATTATTCACTTTGTTCCCATTCTGGTTAGTATTTGCCCATGAGCAATATGTTTTAGCCACAGTCCGCTGCATCTTTCCAGAACTTTGATAGGCGTTGATGCAACGTTGATGGGGGGTGATGCAAAGGTGGCATTGAGCAATGATCATCAACATTGGTGAACTGCACACACAATGGGTTTGTGATGTCAATGATTATCAACACTCCTACAGCAGATCCTGATGCAACATTCCAAGAACAGCAGTGTTGCAGCAATGCTGCATCAAAGATACCGTTTTCCAACCCTGAAACGCTTCTAGAAGTTTGATTGGGTTTTGTATAAAACCCACAGTGATGTTTTTCTTCGCGAAATGCCAGAACCAACTCAGAAATTATGGATAAATTTTAAAACCCTCTGAAATATCAAACGGTTTGATGTGCGCTTCGAAGCATTAATAGCTCTGCGAATCAATATTGAACTTCTCGTATCATTCCTATCTGAAAAGAAAATCCGGCGACGACGATTTGACACCATTGGAGAGGAGAATGACATACATGCAGCGGTACAGTGGAACAATGATGGAGATTATTAGCGTGGACACATGGAGAAATTTATTGCGCCGCAGGGGCTCCATTGAAACTCATCCGTACGTCCGCGCCAGTCATCAGCCAGAACGAGTGCACTTTAATGAAGAGTCGGAAACTCTCCTCGTCCATTGAGCGTAACCGCTGTCGGCAAAGTGTATCTCACAAACACAATGAGTGTATTTTCCCGTCCTCAATGCTGGCAAATATGTAATTGTCCGCATTGCACTATTTTAGTCTCACCAAATTGAGATCTGGTCAAATTTTCTTAGCGCACATTACTGATAGAAACATATGTGTCGGGATGGGCGCAAATCGTCAAATTGAATATACAGAAAGTAAAAGGCATTTTGCTTTATGCCCGTCATCATCATATTTTTCCTGTCATTGCAGATCTTGTCCATGTCAATTCACCCAGTAATAGCAAATTGCGACATGCAGCAAGATTTTCATTGTTTAGAAAACTGCACGGCGTTCTCAGCTGGCACATGTGACAAAAATTGTGTGCGGAATTTTCAGGTGACTCTGGAAGCCCACTCGCCAACATGAACGTTCCGGATTGCGGCGTTCATCACGGAGACCCGGACAATGACATCACTCTGGCCGTGACATCAGCCGGATTGATTGCAATCAATTTGATGGAGTGAACACGGATATCTATACGCGAGCGAAGGACTTTCTCCCTTGGGACTACTCCTTCAATGGAAGCCAACCGAGACAAGTTGACCGGAGTGACGTGAGAATCTTCTGGAATCTAGCTGACACCTGTTATGAGTAGTTATTCTGTAAACACATTAACATATTGGATATGTTCATTATTGCATTTGCCAGCAGTTGGCACTTCAATGGATTCCAACGCTTACCTCAAGGATCCAATCTGAAGGATTTATCAAGAGCATCCATCGCTTTGCTCCACTGGAAGTTTCCAATAATTTGCAGCTGAGTCTACTTGTTAGTGTGTTACGTATAACCAGTTGTATTAATTGTATACTTCACGTAGCGCTACATTATAGTACTATCACACTTGATGAAATAACTTTCATGGCTGAAATTTTTTGCAAAACTCCAAGTTTTCGCTCCATGGAGTTGTGCATGTCCTGTTGGGATGGATACTTGTACTTGAGATCCAATGGAACCAGAAAGTATAAGTGCTGGCGGGGCGGGGAGGGATTGTTTTCAACAGCAGCTCTTGCTCCAGAGAAGCCACAAAAGCGTATAGAAAACCGTTTCTAACAGCTACTTGCACTTTCAGGCTCTGTTGCTAATGGTGCTTGACATCATCGCGAAGTAATGGAGAAACTTGGAAATGGGACATGGACAGCTGTCCTCAGTTTCCACCAAGAAGGAGGATGGCATCACTTATCACACTTTGTGGATAAGGCCAACACGGCCATTCCCCGTGGGTATGGGTTGGTCAGGATCGATCGCCACCATTTCCGACCAGCCTATACCTCATTGGTGTGTGGCCGAGAACAAAGATATGGTGATTTTGCGCAGGTGATCATCAAGGATCCCTTCCTCGTGCACGCAAGAAAGTACTGTTTGATTTGTCTATTGTGGACTGGAGCTCCTGGCCGAGAACAAAGATATGGTGATTTTGCGCAGGTGATCATCAAGGATCCCTTCCTCGTGCACGCAAGAAAGTACTGTTTGATTTGTCTATTGTGGACTGGAGCTCCTTCGGAGTGAATGTAGAACTTCCATTGCTGAGTTCGCGTTGACGCTTTTGTTTCGAAGCTTGGGCATACCCATGGCTGTCTTTTCATATGATAACGACAATGATAATGACAATGCATTGTGGCCATCGTGGCGCGTTTCCAACGCAAGACCGTGGTCGCTTCAAGAGGCGAACGCGTTGCTCAGCGATAGAGCAAGTGCCTTGCGGCCGCCCATGGCATTCCTGCAGGTGGCGCACTCACAGCCAGAGCTTCAAGGTAGGACAAGCGTGACATGCCCGTGACGTCTTGTAACGCTGGCTGGGAGGACATTGCGGAGCAGGAACTCTGAATTTGTATATGAGATTGGACCAAGATGTAAGCAGTAAGTTTGGTCAAAATTTCAAGTTGCTTTAGGCAAAAGTCCCTGAGGGAAGTCGATTTGAAATTTCGAGTGTCCATATGGGACGACAGGGCAAGGGAAGGGACAGCGTAATACGCTGAAATGGTCGTGAAGGCAATTTTACTAGTGATTCAATCAGGGTTAAAACTAATTTACAAGTCTGTGCTTACAGACACCATGAATTTGCACAGCAGAGTATTGAAATAGATGATCCGCAGCGATGCGCAAAACTCGATGTGAGTGTTTGCAAACAATATCTCAGAAAGATGGCGAAAATGTGGCAAATAAAACACGTAGTATGAAAGTGATGCAACTGAAAACCATTTTTGTAGAAGCTCGTACCAGCTGCGTTCAAAGTCCAGTTCCCAGAGCATGGTAAATTTTAGATGGCAATAGCAATACATACGTGTGAACAGCGTGCATGTTGCAATGAGCAGGTATCCTGGCTGATGGTTCCCTCATTAGCGGACAGTGTCCTATGTCTGAAGGATGCACTGTTTCTGTCAGCAGGTCGACTTTGGCCATCAAAGGAAAGAAACAGCAGCGGGGTGAGGCTGTTGGGAGCCCCTCATGGGACATGATGCAGTCGTGTGGCAACTGCTCGAATTAACCTAGCATGCAGTACTTGTGAGTAGTACTGTTGCAAATGGTATTGGTATTGTCATACATGAAATCGCTGCAAAATGAAATTCAGAATATCGCCATCGTTGCCCTTTGCATTGTGAGATATCTAAAGAGTAGCGGTGCTGCGGTTGATTGAAGCCATGTTTTGAGGTCTTTGTGCCACTCATATTGTAAAAGATGGGATCCTACAGGCTTTGGACGTTTTGCAGTACAATATGCAGCATGCATGTTTAAATACCTTCCTATCCCTTGCATTAATCCCTTCATATGGATTCAGGGAGGTTGGCCTGCCTTTTTCCTCCACTCTGCTTTGCCAACTATTCCGGAATGTGGGGTTGAATGCCTTCTGTTTCAAGAGCACTGGATCAAAGTCGCCATTGCTGTCCTCATGGCAGTCGGGGATATGGGATGGACTTGGAGAAAGGCTGTACGGTCTTTTGACAAAAGAGATTGCAATCACGTAAGAAGCGTTCTCAGGATGTATGCCGTATTCTTTCGTGGAAAACCAGCTGGAGAGGAAGAAACTCAGATGTTAGTGTGCTCGAGGGGACTCCGTGGATGCCGGAAAATATAGAAAAGTAAAGGAAATTGTAGACGATCTGATCAAATCCAAGAGGCTGAACGAGAAATTGCGGTTCCGAATCAAGAGTTGGAAAGGCACTGTGGCTAGAGCAATCTCAATGAATATGCAGGATAGTAACGGCGGAATGGGCGCAAGTAAAAACCCGGCCAAAATGCGCGGTTTATAACACTGCAAAAGTCGCGCAGACTCTGCGAAAACTCTGCACCGCAGAACCGCGCCAAAACGTGTAAAAATCACGTGCACTCACTCAATCGTCTTGGTACCATTTTCATCTGATAAATTCACGATAAATGCACGATGTAACACAAATTTTACACGATTTTCAATTGGTTTACAGGATTTCACGTTACGCGATTTCTTAAGCCGTGCATTTTGGCCTGGTTTTATAGCGGAAACTAGGGCTTTGACAGTGATGATTCTCCCCGAAGTACATTTACCGGAAGCATGGCGGACTATATCATTATTCTCGCGATTGCATTCAACACTGCTTGTATTATGGCAGATGTCCCCAAACTGGATTCACTAGTAGAAAGCAGCATGCTTGCGATGCCATTTTGGCACAAATTGATGCCATCGCAGCTAATTTATGCCATCGCAGTCACCGTGATGGCATCATTTTGTGTCAAAATGGCATCACAGTTGGCATCGCAAACATGCTGTTTTCTACCAGTGATTGTCGATTCATTGGGATGGCAAGTGTGGGAGGCTATCAGCAAGCCTGGCGATAATTGGCTCCCACTGTTCCTGGCTCTATTCGGTTTGCACACCATCGCGCTGCTGGAGCCAACTGCTTTTGCGTGGCTTGAAATCGCTGTTGGAGGCGGCATGGCGGTCAGTGAGTCTGCGAAGGTGTGTTTATGGATCAGCGTTGCATCGGCAGGGTGGTCGGTTTGGTATCGATGTTCTTACCCTTACATGATATGGCTCCAAGAAGTCTTCCTATTATTGGGAGTTGTCAAATTGAAGTAGTATATGCGCAGCAAGCGCCTTGATGCTTTCTTGAAAGCGACGTAAACTGAAGATGTGGCCAATCCAGCAGTGGAAAATGCCGTTCACCGTGTGGAGAACAACGTCAAGGCGGTTGTCGGCGCGTGAAATAACATGGCTGGCTTCTCGATCTAGCATTGGGTGAGGATCTCATGAGAGTTAGAACATCCTTTGCAGGGAATGGTGGAACGGCGAGGGCCTTTCTGGATGCGCATCTTGAACTTGCTTATGTTTTCCAAGTGATAATGCAACCGGGTTGCCACGATGTCATTAGGTCACCGGCCATAGCTGCCGCCGATTGCAACTCGCTGGTGGCCGATGCAGTCGTGCTCGACAACATCAAGACGCTGTGGCAGGGATCAGTGGAGACTGATCACTTGGATCATTTTGACGAGCTGTAGACCTGCATTGAGAGGAACAGGAAGGATTTCAGGGACAGGGAAGTCATACCATGGCAGGGGTGGAGGACGTCTATAAACGGAAATTTGTGGTTTGCGAACAGGGAAGAACGCGCACGCGTTTTTTCTGACCGCGGATTGAACCAAATCTTTTAATATGCAGTTCTTTGCGAAAGCGGGCTCCACCAGGGTCGACCTGAATAACGGTCCAATCCGATGAACGTCCAATCAGTGCAGCTGTCTCTGGTTGAGAATCTTGCTGAGATACAGTCGCATCTCTGCTTTGCGTTACTTGACCCCAAGCTCAAGCCGCTATGAAGCCCCCAGGCTCAGCGAAGTACTGCCATTTGAATGCTGAAATTCTATCTTCCCCACCTGTGCCTGTAACTTTGGCACGTGGATATCCATCAGGAGGATCGATTCGCACTGACGCGCGTGGCGGTTGGCAAGGGCATCAGATGTTTGCGAGCAGTGGTGGTGGTGTTGGTGGGTATGTGGGCTCAGAATTTCTGTTTTCGAGTACAGCATCCTCAAACCACCTGCCCTCATCAACCATCATACCTCCACAGAGCTTCCTCCTCCTGGAGCCTCCACACGTCCTAGAGGATCATATTACTGCAGGGGCAATAAATGCCAGCTTGGCGATGCCAACTGAGATACCATTTGGACACAAAATGGCGGCATCGCAGCGAATCGCAACCAAAATTTGTGATGACATCGAACCACCTTGATGTCGCCAATAAGTGTCAAACGGCATCAGAGTCGGCATCTCCGAAATGTCGCTTTCTACCTGTGATTCAGCGGCAGCTCCAGGAGCAGAGGCCCTGTTGAGGATCCCAGCCGACATCCTTTCTCGCACCAGCGACTTCTGTCGCGCCAACGCGCCTGTCATCCGAGATGATACGTATCGTTCCCCTTGAGCACGGACGGTGAACTGCCAGAGATCGGTAAAGCGCACCTGGTGCGGAACATGAAACTAAGCAGGACCAGGCAATTGGGCGTTGGGGCTCCACACCAGTAGAAACCGATGTTCGTGCGATGCCAGCTGTGATGTCATTTGACACTAGTTGAAGGCATCACACCCACTTCTGTTCCATTGCAATGACTGTGATAGCGCCAATTTGTGTTCAAATGGCATCGAAGTTGGCATCGCAAACATGGTGTTTTCTGATAGTGCCAGGCATACACATGCAGGGTCTCCGCATCCATATCAGTGGATTGTATCAAAAATACTCTCATCAGGGCGGCGCTCTTGGTATTGAATCCTGTCATTGCGAAGTCCTTGCCGCTTGTCCTCCTTCCAAGTGGCACCCACAACCGAGGGCTGGACAAAACGGCTCCCATGGCACTCGGTGGCCCAAGGATACCAGCTCCCAGAATTGGCGTCGTTGCCGTCGTTCAGAAAAGGTGGCAACGGTATGGAAAGCCAGCATTTCGATGAACGCTCACTTTGGAGCCAAGTCGAAATCCAACACGGGTGCCGGGAAGGCGCTGATCTGGGCGACAACCTTATTGCGGATCCTGGGGGAGGCGCACTCGTTGGAGATGAAGTGCTGCCGCAGAGGAGCGCTCCTTTTTTGTGGTCGTCAATTGCCAAGCCCCTTCTCCTCCTCCGCATTGCCGTACGTGGTAATGTGGTAGTGACCCGTTGACTTCTGGTCTTGCCGAGCGGAGCTCGGCCCATCGCCAAAGTCGTGGAGGCCATATGCAGAGCGAAGCGGAGTAGGCCGGAACGACTTGGGCATAAGGGCCGAGCAGAGCAAGGCCTTTAGCCGGAAAACGGGTTTGGCCAAAATGGAGATGCTTAATGAATTTGATGACTTTGGCTGCCACATGTAAGAGCACCTGGCGGGGGTGTCGATTGTAGCGATCGATTGTTCTGGAGCCTCCCTGCCTCCTCGAGCGCAGCAGCCATGCACCTCGGATAGGACCGCACAGAGCGGCCATCACCCACGGGCCAGAGAGAACCCGGGACACACCGTCCGGCCAAAGATGACCACGCTTCCACCAGAGAGGCCCTAGCACGCGGGGCAAGGTACCTGGACGCGGCCAAGGGGGGACCGCGCCAACACCATATTTGGGCAAAAATAGAAACACACATAGATAATCGAATCGCTGAGTGGTCACAAAAGCCATGAAAATGCGGTGTTCGCTGGTCCCGTTCGAAAGAGAGATGCCCACTTGCATACCATGGGATCTTGTGGACGGCGCATTTTGGTGCAAATACCAAAAGCGACCGTGCTACTAGGAATGCCCATCAGGCGCCTTCAGAAGCTGATAGGGAGAGAGCACACAGGGTGTTTTTTTTTCTATCAGCCGTTGCCACCCTGATTTCCCACTTCCCTCTTTGTCACTAACAACGCGCACAACCCATTTTTAGATTGTTTTCTTTTTCTTCTTGCAAATTTTTAATAGCAATGGTGTTTTACTCATACCATCCTATGCAGCTTAGATATATAGTAGATACCCATCGTCAGCAAATCACATAGGTGAACCACATAGACTCTGGGCGAAACCACATAATGACTACCGATTACTGGATAATTAGTCATCATGTGACGTCACCACCAAGAAATCTTACATACCGAGGCAAAGACGTGGCCTTCAGGTTCCTACTTCGCCCAAGCAATCATTGTATATGATTTTTTCCATTACGTGGTGTCACGGACATTCCATAGCTGATGCATCAAAGCCCAACGCTTGAACACTCCGCAGTCAAACCTCAGGAATGGAGTCATCTGATTAGGGTACCATTCGGAACCTATTTAGCTCCGTACCAAATAATATTGAGTTTGGTATTAAACTGACGCCGTACCAAATAAGATTGAAGGGAAAGTGACAAGGGGGTCTTCTGCAGGGGTACATTGACGAAAGGGAGGCCTCTGGTCCGCCCTTGCACATTAGCCGTTTATCAGGCCGGCGCCAGTCTGGCGCCGGTCGGCAAGCGTGTCCTATTAGAGGCGACCCCACAGAGAACCCCCTTTTGTCAATTTCTTTCTTGGGGGTGTTGTAAGGGTTTGTGTGTCCTCGCGATGCCATTTAAATGATCCCTCTCCCGCTCTGGCGTATCAATTAAATGCAACAAAGTGAAGGCGATGCCAGTGAGCGAGAAAACAGGTGCCACAAGCGTTCTGACAGATTGTCGAAAGCTATCCCAAGATCCCAGACAGCTGTCCCACGCAACTCGGTCCGCATCACATTATTTGTCTGTATATCCATGCTTTTCTTTGCTATGAGCGCACTCAGGATAGCCGAGAGAGGCTTTGCCATGGCAAGAGGATCCTTAGCCATATGCCCAATCATCAAACCATTCCTGGCCTTTTATTGCTTGCCGGAGCCTTTACCCCTCGCTTTGCTTTGCCATGGCTGCGCTCGCCATTTTCGCATTCTCTCTTCCACAGTTCCAATCTCTTCGACTCTCTCCCGGAGCTCCAATCGCCACTTCATCTCCCAGGCAGCTCCGATCCCCTTTGCTCCCATTGCAGCTCCGGTCGCTGCTTGCTCCCCCCGCAGCTCCGATCGTTGCTTGGTCTCCCCTGCAGCTCCGATCGCTGCGTGCTCTCTCCAGCAGCTTGGATCGTTGCTTGGTCGTGCCCGGTCTGGCGCCAGTCTGGCGCTTGTTTGACAAAGCGTCTAATGTACCGGGGCCGGCCAGAGGATCCCCTTTGTCAAGATAACTCACAGAGGATCCTCTTTGTTCATTTTCCCGGAATTGAAAAGAGTAACAATGCATATTGAATCTATTACCAAACTCGCGCCACTACCAAAAACGTTGAACGGTGTACCAAAAATTTCCGAACCCAATACCAATTAGTCATTGAATCGCCGCTGCCATACAGGGCTCATAAACCCTAAACCCTGAACCAAAGAACTGAACCAAGCGCAAGCTGTTCGTTTCGTCGCAAAATGGCACGCATTTTAAGCTATCTTTGCAGCTACGGTGACCGAAAACTGACTGCACATCCCTAAAAGAAAGAAAGGCGTTTCACAGCTGAAAATGAAAAAAAGCAAAGTGCACTGTGGAAGAAAAGCATGTGCACCCCGTTGCATGATGTGGGGGACACGCTAAAAGCACGATTCAACGCTCAGAGCCAATAGCTCAGCAATGTTACGTGAGTAAGGCAAGAAAATGGAACAAACAAACAATTCCCGTACGGCAGCATCCCGCAGCTCCCGTCCGGGCCGCGGAACTTCTGTGTGATGCTGCCGGCTAAACCCAAACGTGACTTCCGTTGACCGTTACACAGAGGGGGCGGTGTGACTCAATGGGGTGACCGTCGGACCCGCAGGCAGTGGTATTTCTATGCTGCAGCATGGCAACGTGTGACAGAATCCGCGCTCTCGCCCCGCCTGTCCGTGAAACCAACCAAATGGCGAACATGGCAAACGGAGAGGCGCCCCCGTTGGGGTGGTGGTGCAGTGCCTTTCGTGCCGAGCTGGAGAGGGCGGGCGCATGGCTGGAGGCGTTTTTCGTCGGGCTACCGCACAAGGGGAACCGGCAGTGGCTGGTGAGGGTGATGATCTGCCGGATGGTCATGCCCCGAGGAGCCAGGAATAGACCCAGTGCAGCCTGGTTGAACGACCACGCAAACTGGGAGAAGGGGGAGAAAGTGGCGAGCATGAAACAGCCCGAACTTAGCGAGGAGGCAAGCTGCGAAGCCGCGTAGAGCATGGGCTTGCCCTCTCCCGAGCAAACTAAATGGGAGCTGCGAGTCGATGGAGAACGGCATCCATCCGAGGCTGCGCAGATGGATGCACGCAGAGAGGGGCTGCCTGCTGCCAACCAGTACACAGAGGTCTACGTCGCCAATGTTGCGGAATGGTCGAGAATCTGTGGGGCAAACGTCAGAAGGACGGCCGACTTCGGTCGACGGGGAGGAGGACCTCCTAGTCCTGTTCGGAGTCCGGATGATGGAGGGCTCAGCATGGAATAGCGAGGCGTAGGGATGGCCCACGAGGGAGCTCTGGGCAGTATTCTGCGGATGGGATGACCCCCATGTCTGAGACTAGGGACTTCGGTTTGTGGGGGTGGAGCAGGAGGTGCAAACTGGGGTGTCGTATGTGGAAATGTCGCCGTGGAAAGATGGCAACGGCGACTGACTACGCTTGGCGAAAGACGCCAAACACAAAAGACGTCAACGGCACCAGCCGAAGACAATACTTCAAGGACAGAGCAAACGACATAAACTAAAAAAGATACACAGCTGCACGATGACTACAACGACTGCAGAGCTGTCACATCACAGGAATCCACGTGGGAGACCGTCAGTATATTACAAAGTACGGAGAATGCAGCCGCAAGAAGGTCAAGACGACTACGAGGGCCGGGACGACACAAAGACGTCACAGGAGCTGGAGCGGGCGAGGCCAAACATACGATAAAGTACTGAAGACGCCCAGCCACTCGAGGGCCTGGGCTACCAACGCGGTGCCATGGCGAAAGATGTCACCAGGGCCATGCAGCATACGTTCACAGCATGCTCAAGTATTGAATTCAGGATTCCAGGCGACATGGACTAGCGCCATCGAGAGAGACGTCACCAGCGCAGCATGGAGAGGAGTTCACAACATCGGAATGTACTAATGCAGAGCACACAGGAGCAGCCACTGCGGCAAAGGCAAGACATGGCAAAAGGCGTCACAGAAGAGTGATAAAAGAGTAACAAAAGAGTTAGGAGTGATGGCAGAAAGCGTCAGAACGGCGGACGTCGACAGGAGTTGTGAGGACATATTGGCATGGCGAAAGGCGTCCTAGAAATGTGGGAAAAGGCGCAAGACGTCACTGCATCAAGAATTATGATAGGAGCTGGAGAAGACGAACTGGAAAACTACTCAAGAAGCACCACACTAGGAACGTTATTTAAGTGAATACAGTGCTGCACATACAATGAAATGTACAGTGTTTGGCACCAAGAAGAAACGCCAAGAAAGTGGAGCAAATACCCTGAAGAATTACTACCCACCTGCACCCACACTGACGACTATGGAAATTTCTGAGATACCCACTGTTCTGCACCATTATACACTGTTCTACACCACCCAACTGACGACAATAAACAATCCCGAGAGCACTGCCCGGCCACACCAACAAATGAGGATGCAAGCGAGGAATAAATGAAGGCTACTTGGACCACAGAGTCAGCTTGATGAGGCGCCGCCCGGCAGCTTCCTTTGCACCACTTCGGAAGCATTCTGGCGGTTTAGAAATGACATTTTGGCGGCTCAGAGAAGGGTGCCGACGGCTCAGGAATAGGATGACGCTTGGAGAAGAAACGCCCACCTGAAGAGGCACACCAATGATGCTTAGAGGGGACACTGGACTGGCGAACGAGCGATGCGACGAGAGGTAACTGTCGTTCTGGGAATTGACATTTATTATGTTGGTTTCTGAAGTACAAAAATTGTAGGAATAGAAACTTGATTGACAACTGAATGATATCATTTGGTTCTGAACCGTTTGAGTGACACTTCGGGGAGACTTAAGCGTGAGCGCGCAGCGGTTTCCTCCTCTCCCACCGTGCGGAGCAGCACTTTAACCTATCTCTTCTCTCACTCTCTCTCTCTCTCTCTCTCTCTCTCTCTCTCTCTCTCTCTCTCTCTCTCTCTCTCTCTCTCTCTCTCTCTCTCTCTCTCTCTCTCTTTTCTCTGGTGCCTTCGAGGCTTGCAGCCCTTTGGTGGGCGCGTGGCCTCCAGGGCGTCGTGGCTTCAGCCCCGTCAGGGCTGTGGGCCGTTTGGGTTGGAGCCTTCCGAGGGCTCTGGGCTGGCTTCGAGTTCTGAGGGCCTCTACAGCTTTGGAGCCGTGAGGCTTCGGGACGTTCGACCAGGTTACCGTCCGAGCGACAGCGACAGACGGTAATCCCTGGGTTCTAAGCAGTTTCCAGCACGGATTCGCTTTGGGCTCGACTTTCGGCGTCGGTTACGACGTTGGGAGCAGCGCCCACACAGCTGCGCTTTGCGGCAAACCCTCTTGTGTTCGTTTTCCACCTTCCCGTTTCACACACAGCGATTTCGAACGAGTCCAGCAGCTTCCGACGACCCTTGTGACGACTTGACGACTCCACACCCTTCAACTTCCACCAGCCGCCGGTCCCCTGGGCCCACCGCCGGAGGCTCGGCCTTGTCGAAGCAAAGCTTCCATTCCCAACTTCGCACACCCTTACCACCTGGTTTCGGAGCAAGTGGATGACTTCCGAGCTCGTCCAGCGACCCTGGTCGACGGTGGCAGTTGACTGGTCAACGGCGGCGCTGACCCGGCGGCGGCTGTCTGGCAGACGCGCGGGATAACTCGACGGACACCGGCAATTGCATTGAAACTGGCCATAGAGTTTGAAACCGTGGAATTTTGCAAATTTCGCACATATTCCGTGTAGTTTTGAGTGAATACGGGTCAGGTGACCCTCTGCACTGAATTCGAATCGTCAAATACCATCAGCGACGGTTAATTGGAGACAAATCGTCATTCTCGACATTCTCCGCCATCTCCAAATCATAGCAGGTGAGATTTCGTAAGGATTCAATGAAATACGCCTCAGAGTTGGTGTCCATTGAGTCAAATATTGAAGAAATCGGATTTTGTCAGTTTCAGAACATTTTTCTGGAAGATTGATTCCTGTATCCAATGCTTCCCTAGAGATTGAGTTCACTACTGTAGATTTCTTGAGGATCACCCTCGTTCTATTTTCAAAAAAATCATAGGGCGTGGGAAGCTACCTCCCACAAACAGCTACACATCATTCCCAATCATGACCGATCAGAAAGAGTTCCAAGACCCCGTGCCAGACATAGACCTTGACGGTGATGTTTGGGAAAGCTCATCAGAGACCCCCGCCTTGAGGGGAGCCCTGGAACCTGTGATACTAGCGGATCACGTAAGATCACAAATCCCCAGGAGCCCAGCGAACTGAACCCGGGACCCGGTAGCTTGCCAGCACATTTGCGCAAGTCCATACCCCCACGGACGGGGCCTCCATTCAGCGACGTCTTCGACGAACGAAGTAGGATCATGACTACGCAGAGGCATGGAGGCGGACAGCCCAGGAGAGCTGGGAGTAATCCAGGCCTTGAATCACAGGGCAAAGGGATACAAAACGGAAACACATGTGCGGCGATCAATCTGCATAATGGTGATGAGCGATCTGGATCCCATCACGAACGATCGTCAAGAGAGGGCTGCCAGAACCAGCTGGACAACGGCAGAACCGGACAGGTCCGGTCAGAGCACAGCCACGACCCCCCACCAGCTGCGATGGAGGCCAGTGATCCCCGATTGGAAAAGGGCGCGCTCTTTGAGATGCAGCGAAACGTACAACAGTTAATGGCGGGCATACATCAGAATATGCTAGAAATTCGTCAGGATGTCCTGAAACTGCATGACGTACGTCAGGATGTGCGCAAATTACATCAGACACAGGAGGACCTGCAGCAAAATATGCAGGAAAGCATACAAAATGTATGGCGCAAATTGCTGCCCCAAAACCTAAAACCGGAAAGATGGCAGCAACCCCCAGCAGTAGAATTGCCGGAACCTCGGACGAATCGGGCTCAGTCCCCCCCCGGATGTGGAACAGCTTGCGCAAAACTTATTCCAGGCTATGCGCCTAGCTACACACACTATGTATAAAGATAGAAGCGTTCAAAAGGAGGCACACAGACCGGCCCACCCGTCACTCGAAGAATATGATGCAGGCCCACGAGGACGACCCAAAGACACTGGGGCAAAGACCCCCATACACCCGCCTCGAATAGACGCAAGGGCGACCGGATATGTGGCTGAGAATGCCGTAGACAAAGGGGATGCGCCTGACCGGGCATCTCGTGAAAACGGAGCTCCCAACCCCGGACCTCCGCGGCACCCAGACCGGGGCACGACCCCAACTGCTAGAACAACAAGAATGGAGGTTCCGAACCAGGGGCATCTGCCTCAGACGACAACACATCAGCCGCCGCCTGAAGTCCAAGGGGTCAGCGAAGTCAATAGCCAAGGTTCTGCACCATCTGACCCATTGGGGTATAGCGATCGGCTCAATAACCAATATCCCGTCAGGTGCCACAGTCCATCCTACCAGACTGAGGGACATTACGTTGGACAGGAGGGGCCTAATGACCCAACCCCTATAGCCTGGGGTCTGATGACGTACCCGCATTTGGAGTGCACCCACCCCTAATGGGTGGACTTTATGTTATAAAGGGGCCGTATCAGATAGTACCAAGACCCGTAGATCCAACGTGGGGACCAATGATCCCGGGGGGTCACCAACGCTCACCCCCTACAGCGTGGATGCGTCAGCAAGTGGGATGCCCAGGGTGGCACGACAGAGTTCATGCCACTAGGAAAAAAAGTGCCAAATAACGCGTTTTCAAACGTGTACAAAGTTTACGGGTTTGTGTTATTTTTGTGTTCTTAGCGTGCAGAACTTTGATGAAATGTGTTTTATGTGTGTTCTCAAAAGTGCTATTTGGCCCTTTTTTCCTAGTGTACAAATGTGGGGGTCGACAGGGGGCCAAGGCGTCATTCGACCACCAGTTGGACTTCTGACGGGAACAAGGCTGCGGCGTCATTGGAGATACCCACGTGCGGCAATAGAAACAGGCCAAGTACTCCCAACAAACTCAACCCTGATATGCAAAACCCCTTCGCTGCAGCCCGCGATACAGCTTGCAACAAATGGACCTGCTCCACACCCCACTGCGGAGAGATCCACCCTGCCCAGGGATGTAAGGCTTCCTGCGTTTGATGGCAAAAAAGGAACGAACGTGAGAATGTACTGCAAAGAGCTTGAAAGGATTCGAAAGGCTGATGGTGTGGATGAAGAAACGCTCATCCATCACGCTACGGCTGGGCTAAAAGCTGGAGCCAGGGGTTTGTTTGAGGCGAATTATATGAGCAGGGATCCCGATTCTTGGGAAGCATTTCGGGAAGAACTCTGTAAGCGGTTTGTGCCCTCCAGAGCAGTACTACTTCGACAGGTGCTGAATCCTTTTCCAAGGAGAAAATGAGACTGGCATAGAATACCTGGACCAGGCAGTAGCCTGTTGCCACCTCAGTGATGGTCAGGATCAGGAGCTATTGTTTACAAAGATCGTGGAAGGATTTCGGACCTCAAAGATCCGCGAGGATATACGACGCACCAATCCGTGCACACTGGAAGAACTGGCAGCAGCATTAGAGGACGCGGCCCGTGTGCACGACGACCTGCAGCTGCTAGAGAAACGATCCTCCGGGAACGTCACTTCCGGTCCAGACTCATTGAATAAAGGAAAGAAAATCGACAACCTCGACAACAAGACAGGATGGAAGCCGCCACGGAAGGCGCTTCCTGAAACTGCTCCGGATCGGCCACGGCACCAGCACTTCGAACGAGCTCAGCAGCAGTTCGAACGGAGGTACCACTATTTAGGCATGATGAGCCACCTTGTCCCCGACCCCTTTCCGCAGAGATCAGCCGGATGACGCCCAGTACTTTGAAGCGGACTTCGAGGTGGTGGAACTCACCCCACCGCGCATGCCATGGCAGGAGCGACCCGAGGAAGGCGCTGACGGATCGCACTCGGATCAGGAAGGCCAGCAGTACCTGATGGAATTGACCCCCTACCGCGCCAGCGACCAGCCAAGCGGTGGACGGGCAGACACCCACACGGACGAGGAATCGTCAGGATGCGAATCCATGTCGGACGAGGGACCATACGCCTAGATCAATCATGGGCAATCGTGGGACGAATTTGATCAGGGAGATGACGCAGAGACAGGACATTACTTCATGGAAATCAAGGACAAAAATGGGGACGCTGAATCACATCGAGGCTCAGTGGATGGGGTTTACATGTCAAACGAAGAGGTTTACATGAAGAGCGCCGCGGAGGACAGACCGTACGAGCCCCAGAAACGACGCTAGATGGCGAATTGCGACGTTTTGGAGTTTAATGAGTCGATTCTCATGGAAGATGTGATTACCGGTGCCCACAAACCAGCGCCAACGAGGAAACCCCCGGGCGCCCCTAAGCGCCCTCCCCAACCCACAGGAGAAGAATCGAAACGATCACCAGCGGGACCCAACGGCCCAAACCATCAGTCCCGTGAGGCCCACAAACCAGGGGAGACTTCTCAAGGTACACAGGCCACAGGAACTAGAACATCAGGACGACCCGACCTGCAAACAACCAAGGCGCCCATGGGAGCAAAGATTGGGACAGCCCAGAGAACGGGACCGTCAATCCCCAAAGTGCCCCCACAGAACGCAGCTCCTCCGCCCCCAAAGTATATTGGGCAAGCACCCAAGGGGTATGCAGAGACAGTGGAGTGCCGATACGCCATCGACACGTTCTGCAATGACATGACCGCGAACATCCCCATGGAGCAGTACCTCATTGAATCATTCTATGCTAGGCAGCGTCTGAAGGAGTGGATAAGGAGCATCGAGGAGAGGGCCAAGTGGGATGCTAAAAAACTTAAGAGCGAAGCTCGCACAACATATGGCGAAGAGATTTTCTTCCAATAGTACATGGAAGACGAGCCTTGGGCCTACAACAGGGGGGATTAAAGTCAAGTGAGGGCGGAGTGAGGACGCCGCGGGGGGTGGCGCAGAGAGGAAACGGGCGCGATCTCCGAAGAGTAATTGTGCTGTCTAATGGAGCAGTTGGCAGTGTAAGGGGTAGGTTGTGATCGGTGTGTGAGATAATGGCTTCTTAGTGTAATTCCGCCAGAGAAACGGTGTGACAGACCGGGAAGAGGGAGATATAGAGAGACCCGAGCACGGGTATAAAGGGGTTATTGTCAGTCTAGGACGGTGCCTTTTGTCGAGCACAGCCTTGTAACGAGCACCAGTTTACAGGAACTTTATTACCTTTTTGCTACCGATTTGTGTGCATGGACTGTTCGTGCCAGATGGGGACTAACGCCTTGGTTGCTGGGGATTCACTGAAGGTCAATTCTGTCTGACCCGGAGTAGAAGGTAAGTGAGGCTGTGCATAAATACACATGACAAAGGGCAGGGTCGGTACCTGCCACGGGTCTATCCAACCGCAGAATGTGAATTACCGCATGCAGGCTGTAACCTGTAGTACATGTAAGTAATTTAGGCTGTGTTTAGTTATGTGTGCATGGAAACTGCATAGTAGGTGCTTACATGAAAGAATGTTGCGCTTTCCCACGGTGGGAGAGACCGTGGAAGTTTTCTGATTGCAGGGTGGGAGTGTGTGAGTATCAAATTGGTCCATCTTGGTTTGAGCTACATGTGGAAACTTAGTAGGCGTTGATTCAATGTCGATGAGTGCTGATGCAAAGGGGCCATTGAAAAAATGGCTGTCAATGTTGGTGAACTGCCCTTGAAACAATGGCTCTTGGCATCGGTGTTTGTCAACTCTCCAACAAGGCATCTTGATGCAACATTCCCAGAGAAGCAGTGTTCCAGCAATGGTGCATCAACGATCCATTTATCAGCCCGGAGATGCATCCAGAAAATTGGCAGGTTTTATGCACCATCCATTGGATCAACGCGAATCTTCAGAGCTCGTGTCTGTAGAGCAACGTTTAGGCGATGGCCTGTCAATGCTGTATCAATGCCTACCAGATTTGTGGATGTACTCACACCGACAGATTTATTCTGTGGAATTCTGGCAGTTTGCATGAATATGTTTAAAATTGTGGTAAAACTATGTTTCTGTGGAGTTTAGTAATAGTGGACAGTAGGTCAGGGGCTGCCATGCCCTGATGTATATGATTGACTAATACTAGAGCATTGAGTAAGCGAATTAACCCACGTTGGGTCAGCAAATCGTGTGTTCCGAAGGCAGCAGTTTTCTGCCCAATTTTCCACTAAACACCACAAAGTACTACTGCGAGTACGGTGGGAAGTGTTCTGCTGCCTGTTTTTTGATCGCGAATGCAGCCAATGCACGGGAGTACTGCGAAAAACATGCTGATGGCTTTGTTGGTCAAGCACGTGGAGTACAACCGCTGCAAATGCCTTCAATGACCGTCATTACATCCTGATGTGACCAGTGCTGTTTCTACCCGACTTCCTGTGCCATTCTTCGATCATCTTCTTCAAATTGCTGCCATTATGAGGAGGAAGGTGCAGCAAAGCCCGGTGCTGGTCGCAGGGCTAGTCGCAGGCTGCCATTCGACGACTGATTGGTTGACTTCGGAGTTAAATATGCGCGGTGCGAATTCCTCAATCTCCCCGGGTTGACGCACAGGATCCTTATGTTATGGACGCGCGGGTGAAGCTCGCCATGCGGAAAACCCAATCACACCTCGTCACTTCCAGTCTGCTGTCTTCGCCTCGAGGGTGCCGCGGGCCCATCTGCAGAGCAGTTGCGGCCAGCTCGGCTGCCAAAGGGCTCTCCTGGGGGGGTCCTGCTTGAAGCTATCTGTGTGCTGTCAGCCGCAGGAGTCATCTCGACCGGGGCAGTGGTGAGCCACTCAGTGTGTCGGACGCACCCTTTCCCAACGCTGCCCAAGAGGCGGACGGTTCGGGACTGCGTTCAATCATGGCACGTCGGTCTGGTGTTCGTACTGGTTGATCCCAACCGTGGTTGGGGCGGATGTGGAGAGGTTGGGCGCGGCGAACAGTGGGCATCTGAACCTTGTAGTGGCTGTGTGGGGAGTAGGGTGTATGGGTGGTCACTTTTTCACCTGGGAGATCATGATGTTGTCCAGTCCGCTGGGAAGGCGTGGGGGCCGTGGAACGCTTCCCGGGCCCCTGCATTGAGGTGCATTGGTTTTTGGTGGCAGTGGCTTTGCAGGTCTCCCGCGGGGGGGGGACTCCACCGCGGGTCAACGGGTCGCGGCTTCGCACCCGGTGCGTGCTCTGAAATCGTTGTGAAGTTGTGCCGAGGCGGAAAAGGTGAGCAAATCTGCAGGGCTGAAGCGTCTTCGGGGGTTAGGGGGGCTGGGTGTGTGTGGGGGGAGGAGGGGGAAAATTTTCCTGTGTGCGTCGATCGCGGACAGCCCCCCGCGCAGGCCAAGCAGTTGCGTGTCCTGGTTGGCGAATTCGAGGGCCCCAGCATCCCCCTGCGCGTCTGATTATCCATTGCCGCATGATCATAATGAGGACCAGGGCGGCCCTGGATTGGATGCCGCAGAGGCCGGCGATCGCCGAACAGGGTTTTCAATTCCTGTCGGACGTGTCTCCGAGGCCGCGGAACATTGTCCACAGCCATAGAGAGGACGCAAGCCAAAAGGATGATGCCAAAGAGGGGTGCTCGACCTCCGGATCCCAACCCGAAGCCAAGCTGACGCCCTGCAGCGCGTGTCACGATGCCACGCGCCAAGGGCTGTCACGGCAAGCACAGGGCATGGCCGTGATGTACTGATTTCTCCAATTTTTCATTTTTGTTGTGCCTGCTGGATCGTATCATCACCTGGTGGGTGAGGGGGTGTGGGCGCAGTGCACCGGGACACACTTGGAAATGCAACACCTTTGTGTTTTGCATGAAATGTACAAACTGAGACACCTCCCCTCTGTCCCTTTGCTAGGCATGAATGGAGTTTGGAGATGTTGAGTTTCTTACGATTTTTCTTGTTGTGTGGCATGTTGTGAAATGACAGAGGACAGGATGCAGGAGCTGCAGTACAATCACAGAATGATGTCATTCTTGAAAGTCCAACTGGACAGAGTAAACAAGCTGAAGAAACCGGAAACTGCATCGGCAAAAGAATGGAACTATTTCAATAGGGCTGTTGAAAAGGGGCGCAGGCTCCTGGCCAAACACGCACAACCCTTCAACACCAGCACTTTCTACACAGGCGAGGTTGTGCGCAACACTGTTGATTGCATCTGCGAGTATTTGAAAGCACAAATACAGGAATGGCAGGTGGACGGCGATTTGGAGCTGGAGGGCTGCGTGCCCGAGGATTCAGTGGAAGAAGATAGAGAGCATCTGCACAAACTCCTTGCGTACGTCCTCAAAGGTGCAGAAAGCGGCATCAACGATGAGTTGCTTCTGCAATGGCTCCCCATCAAACAAAGACATGAGGAGAAAATGGGAAACTTGCACATCATTGGGGAAGACATGCTGGTGCTTAAGAGACAGATAGGCAAGGGTGGGTTTGGCATTGTGTACGAGGCAGAATGGAACTCAGCAGCAGTGGCTGTGAAGACACCAATCAGGGAAGGTGACTTGCCCATTGAGGAGTTTGCAAACTTCATCAAGGAAGTTTTGGTGCATGCTATGCTGCACCATCCCTACATAGCCCAAATGTATGCAACAACACCATCCGGTTGGCTGGTGATGGAAGCTGCAGATACAGATTTGGGGGCCATATGCCACGGCAAGCAGAGACTTGATTGGCGTAACATACTCAAGCTCCTCCGGCAAGCAGCAAAATGTTTGAGCTTCCTGCACTCCCTGGCCCCTCCAATCGTTCATGCTGATGTGAAGACTTCCAACTTCCTCATATTTGGGAAGGAGCCAAGCACCTACCGCTTAAAAGTCACTGACTTTGGCCTTGCCTTTGAGGTGCTCGATGGCAGAAGCAAGTCTGCAAGGCCCGGAGGAGGCACGCTAGAATGGATGGCTCCAGAAGTATACGACGAGAAGCCCATCACCACCTCGTCGGATGTCTTCAGCTTTGGGGTCACTATGTATGAAGTTGTGACAGGAGCACACCCATATGGAGCAGACAAGCTGGACCAGTATGTAAAGGCTGCTGCCGTCATGAACAAGAAGCTGAAGAACCAGGAGCCATGCACAGTTGGGCCAAATGATTGTCCCAAGGATATGAGGGGGCTCCTGAGGCGATGTTGCTCCCTTGATCCTGCAAAGCGGCCAACCATGAAGACAGTTTCGAAATATCTGCGGAGGCTGCCAGCGAATTGGCTCCCTTCTTCTCAGAGTCTCAGTGAGGTGAAGTATGGATATGAGCTTGGAGCTGGTATGATGAAATATGCCCATGAAGACATGTTGAGCTTGTGCTATCAGTTTTTGGTTGCTTGATCTGACAATGCGACCAGTTTGCTATTCAACCATTTGTTTACCAGTACCGGACAACAGCTGAATTTGATGGTGATCCCAGTGTGCGGTCTCTTGTCCTGAAGCGGTATAAACATGCTCACTAGCATCGAATTCAGATGTGTGAGCGATGTAAATGCCATACCAATGTTTTATAAGTCAAATACAAAAGCTTTCAAAGCAGGTTCTCTCTTTTCTCTGTGAGCAGATGGTGCAGGAAAAGAACGATCCACAGCTATTATTCAGTGTGCACCCAGTGCATTTTCATACTACTGCTGGGACATAACCTATCCTAACTCAGTTATTGTTTGTGCTGGCAGGGCAGTTCTGACCATCTTCAGGCAGCAAACAGGAGGGATCGTGCGCAGTTGGAGCAACTGCAGAACCAGCTCCAAGAACTTGCATTCAATTCAACAGAATCTGAGGAATCACCACATGCTTTGAGGGAGCACAGTTTGGAAGATGAGGTGTGGACAGACCCATTTATACAATTTTCTGATTTTGGGGAAACTGCGGTTGCGAGGTTGGCTAAATTGGGAACTTTTTTGATTGCATGGCACCGCCAGCACTTTTACACTTTGGTTTGGTGGAAACTTTGTTTTGAAAGTGGCTTGGTCTGTAAAGATAACCCAGTCATGCTTAGCTTGTGAAACTTAGCATGGAACATAAGGGTCCCAAACTTGCATAACATGGGCCAAAAGATATTGACACATCAGCGTTTCAGCCTTTCAGCATTGTCCTACCTTGGGCATCAACCCATCAGCGCCAGCATTGCCTCGCCGGCTGTGTGGTGAAAATGCTGGCCCTGTGGGCTTCATAGAAAATCCTCACTGACATCTTCTCCTGTTGGTTTGTCCATTGACATCGCTTGGCACCAAATCACTGCAAGAAACATCTCAGTTTGGATACAAGGGAGGGGGGGGGGGTTCTGGGGATGGGCTGTCACCCCGTTTTGGTCAGTGCCTCTGCAGTTGATCGTTGGCATTGCAGTCCTGGCACCCATCACTTGCTGACGCATGGATGTGCTGACGATGCTGATAGCCTATTTGCTGCACCCTGCTGCCTGTGGCACCAAATAACTGCTGAAGCACTGATGCTGTCAGCCTAAAGATGCAGACGCCTTGTGGACATTTAGACTTGACAAGCCGTCCATGCCCACCCATGTTGGCAGGGGCTCTGCATCTGTTCACAGCTGCACTGATGGAGCACATTTCTGGGAATTAGCATCTGCGAATGAGATAATGCATGGATGCAGACGGACACTGCTATCTCTTTGTTATTTCTTGCGGATGGGGTCCTTGCAGCTGGTTGACAAAAGACACAGATACTGACATAAAACTAGTACTCGCAAGGCTCGAAAGCAGGCAATGCAGGTCATGGACACAATGGCAGATGTCTGTGCCTGTACTCCTTTTGTGCTTTGTGGCTTGGTCTGAGCCCTTGCAGGAAAGTAAGTTGGGGACAAGGGCCATCAGTGGGAGTGAGGGCCATGGTCACTGCGCGAAGGACCCAGCATCATGCCCAAATGACAAGCACCTCTCCTCCTGGTCACGCTTGAGTGCACTCACACATCCAGATGTTGCTGAACATGGATGTATGACGTCGCCACAGTTGTGCGTTTTTGCGAACACCGAAAAATTGTGTAAGCAATGTCTTGGATGGATTGTCACATACAGACCCGAAATTCCCAGTGATGCTTATTTGCAGATGGACGATCAGTTCACATACTAACAGACAGACAGACAGACTGACCATTCATCCTTCCATTATTCACAAAGACCCCTGCAAGCAATGTCTGCCATTATCAGTGGGTGTTTATCCACTCTGTGACCTAGGCCATCGGTTTCAGGGTGACCTGGTCAGGAAGCTGTATTTGGGTTCCTGCATGTGTGGGTGACATTTTTTCGTCCCTCTGGAATGAGACGCGCCTGTTGAGAATCCTGCAACAAGATCTACACAACACATCTGTTATGTACAGGAATCTGAGGACATTTACTAAACTTGCAGGTATTTATCTGATTTTCAAGTCAGACGAATATTAGATACAAGTGTGGCATCTCAAACACACAGTTTCGCTTATTTCCAGGCAGAGGAAGTACTTGTGTGTGTGAATTTTTGAGGGCCTGTAAATCTGTTTTTCCAGAAGGCACAGCGGACACATTGGAAGTTGTGGCAACCACTCCCTAGCTCCAGAAGGTGGATCTGGTATGTTGCTTTGCTAAATATGGGGCTGTCATCTACATGACTTCGACAAACGAATCCCGATGTCGTTCACATGGATGAGGAAAGCTTGTGGTGTGAAGGATGCTGCGAATGATGGCCGAGATGCTGCACAGGGTGCCTCGCACCCTGCAAGGGAGTCATCAAGAAAGGTGCATGGCAGGCCAAAGTGGGGGATCTTGTCCAAGCTTCGGGCCTTGGTGGGCAAAGGCCATGGCCCCTCGAGTGATGATGTGGTTGTGGCACATAAGAGTCTGCCGGTGTGGGGTCAAAAGTTGGCAAAAGGCAAAGTGGAGGAACTGAACGATGAAGTTGAAGAGCTTATTAAAGAAGTGGGATTTGACCCGACAAAGTACTTCAACAGGTGGGACTTGTTTGAGACTTGTGTGCGAATGTCTTTGGCCACCGCACTGCACTGACTTGTCATTGGTGAGGCTGAAATGGAGGCATTGGGTCGACGTGATGGCCACATGCCCTCCTGGACCTTGGAGCGGTGCAAGAATACTTTGCCCTAATGCATGCAGAGTTGGACAGGTGCTGCACAACTTGTATGTGGCGCCGATTGGGTTCCATCTATTTGCAATTCACAGCAAGCTGCAGCTCCCTGTGGCAGTATCCAAGGTCCTCTGTCCACCAAAGAACAGATCTGCTGGGATTTTGGGACTTCCCCCAAAAATGCCATGGTTGGGAAGTGGCTGTTTTAGCAGGGGCATGTGCCAAGTTGCTGAGTTAGGAGCCAGCAGCCTGTGTGACAGGACATAGATTTAGTGCATTGCCTGATTTGTTGTTGGCATCCCTGCACAACTGGCATCCAGTGCACACGATGCTCACTGGTTCAAAAGTTCTTCTTGTGCAATCACCCCAGGTCTCTTGGTGATTTCGACTCACCTGCAGACTTCTACGAGGACCTGAGTGACAGATTGGAAGGAGATGCACAAGATGTGGACATCACAGAATATTTGGCCGACAGACTGGGAGACGAACATCCACTGGTGGTAGAGCTGCGAAGAAGGGAGGCACTTGAGGATGTCGATTTATTAGATGATTTCATCAAGGACCAGTTGGGCCCAGAGAAGGCAGCAGTCGTCTACGAGAAGTGAGTTTCTGTGCTGCTATGTAGTTGACTTGCAGCCTTCTCCCGCTGGCATTCCTGTTGTCGCCTGTGCCTCAATGTGTCTAACAGACTGCCCTCTGCTTTGCACATTTTGATTATGCTGCTTGTGTGGTGCCAGCTCACAGCGATCATGGAGCTTTGGTACAATACTGAAAGTCACAATAGCAACTATTCTGTAGGGATGATGAACCTACAGTGCAAATGCAGCGTTTCTCCCCTGATCGAGTGTGCGACAAGTCTGTGCCTGTGAACATGGCCATAGAAAGCCATGCGATTCCAGTCCACTGTCTTTGTGCTGATCAGGGTGCCAGATGAGTTCCATGTGCCGCTGGAGTACTACAAAGAGCTGCAGGCACGGGGGAAGGCAGGTGGCTTTGATCTGGTTCCAGCAATCGAGGCGAAGCTTGGAAAGGCGCATCCGCTTCCGTTGGCACTACGTGGTATGCTGCTGAATAGGCCAAACTGTTTCTGTTGCTTGCAAGTTGACTAGCGGTGGGCGATTTTATCACATTGAAGCAATCAACAATGATGAAAAGCCTAGTTTTGCAGATGGTGTAGTGCTGTTGATGGTTTCTCAAGTTTTGTGGCTGCCTGGTTCAAGGTGATGCCAGCGCTGCCAGAGCCAGGTGGCCACCATTGAAGAAGGCCCTATTTTCCAAGCCGACAGTCTCTCCTGATGAGGTTCGGTTAAGGTATCAACAACTGGGGAGCAGTGACACAGGTGCTTGTACCACCATATTGGGTCCATTCCCTGCACCTTTCAGGGATGACACTATTGCACCATCGAAGGTGTTTAGTGCAGCAATATGCAGTTCTGCCACGATGAAGGAGGAAGCAAGTGTCGCACAGCCACCCAAGGACGCAGACATTGAGGCACCACCAGCTGCAATGGCCTCCCAGGGGATTAATGCCACACTGGATGCCAAAGAGGTTGCTCCACATTTCATGGGGGACTTACCATGTGGGGCAAAGGCCCCACTGAATGCTGCAGGGGCTGGTCCAGATGCTGCACAGGGTACCCCGTATGTTGCAAGGAAATCACAAAGAGCTGCCAAGGGCTCATCAATGCTGGGGTGCTTGTTTAAGTGCCTCCCCACGGGCAGGTGTGGCCAGAAGCCACAGTCAAGAGTTGTGCTCAGAAATGGCAATTGACACCACAAAATATTTCCAACAGGTGAGACTTTGTTGAGACTTGTGTGAATATCTTTGGGCACCACCCTGTACCAGCTCATCAATAGTGAGGTTGAGTAGATGGGGACTCACCCCTGGATCTTGAAGCAGTACTAGAATGCATGCAGAGCTGTCCAGTTGCCTGCACAGCTTTGTCTGTGGCACTAGCCGGGTCTACCTGTACGCGATTCACAGCAAACTGCAGCTCCCTGTGGTGGTATCCATGGTCCTTTGTCCACCAAAGAGCAGTTCTGCTGGGATTGTGGTTCTCCTACCAAAGGACGCCGTACTTGGGGAGTGGCTGCTTTGGCAGGGTACTTTGCCAAGTAGCTTGAGTTGGGAGTCAGCAGCGATGTGACAGGACACTAATTTTGTGCTTTGCCTGACTTGTTGTTGGTATCTGTGAACTTCTGGTGTCCAGGACACAGGGCGGTGAATGGTTCAAGACTTCTCCTGTTGCAATCTCCCCAGGCCTGCTGATGATTTTGATTCACCTGCGGACTTCTGTGAAGAACTGACCTCTCAAGATTTCTGGCTGCCTGGTGAAAGCTGATGCCATCGCTGACAAAGCCTCTTGGGCAAGCATGAAGAAGCAAATGGTCACCTGTGATCAGGTGAGGTAACAACAGCCAGAGAGCAGCGACACAGGAGCTGGTGTAGCTGTAGGGAGTCCAGCTCCTGCACCTGTCTAGGGTGGCGCCATTGCACCGTGGCATGTCCCAGAGGAAGTTCAGGGACTGTGCCAAGGTGAATGAAGGAAGAAGCACATGCTGCTCAGCCACCCAAGGACGCAGTCTTTGGGGCAGGACCTACTGCGGTAGTGGAAGCTCCACAGGGTACAAATGCCGCAATGGATGCCAAGGACGTTGATACAGATTTCATGGGACAAAGGGCCAGCTGGCTGGCCCAGATGCACAGACAAGCTACCCCATTTGTCACGAGGAATTCACAAAGAGCATCAAAGGACACATTGGTGCTTGGGTACTCGTTCAAGTGGCTCCCGAGGGGTAGGTTTGGCCAGAAAAATTGGCAGTCAAACCATGACCCGATGGATGAAATTGTCATCTCATATATCTATCAACCAGTGTGGGGTAAGGCACTGAGTGTAAGGGAGATGGAGGAGCTGAATATTGCAATTGCTGGAGCTTTTTGCAGAATCGGAATTGAACTAACAAAGCATTCTACTGCTGAGACTTGCTGCAACTTGTTCATATATCTCTCGACACTGCTCTGCACCAGCTTATCAATAGTAAGGTTGAAATTAGATGTTGTAGGTGACATAATAGGGACATGTCCCTGAATCTTGACACAGTGCCGACCTACTTTACCCCAGGACTGCCCCCTGTACAGGTTGTATGTGGTACCAGTCGGGTCAACATGTCTCGATTTACTGCAAATTACAGCTCCTTGTGGGGTAGCATCCATGGTCTTTCATTGACCACAGAACAGTTGTGCTGGCAGTGTGGTTCACCTACCAAAGGGTGCCACGCTTGGCAAGTGGCTGTTGTACTACAACAGGGGTATACCAAGCAGCTTGAGCTGAGAGCCAGCTGCAGTATGACAGGACATAAGCTTTCCTCTTTTCCTGATTTGTAGTTGGCATTGTTGAGCGGCTGGTGTCTGGAGCACAAGAGATTGGCTGGTTCAAGAATCCTTCTGGTGCAATTGCTCCAGGTGCCTGGATGATTTGGATTCGGGTGACTTCTGCAACGATGATTGGAGGGAGTTGCACAAAAATTGGACGTTATGGAGACTTTGGCCATCAGTCTGGGAGACGATCATCTGCTGGTGGTCGAGCTGCAGAGAAGAGCGGCACCTGTAGACGTTAACTTGTTGGATGAGTTTATTGAAGGGTGGTGGGTCCCAGAGAAGGCGTCAATCGTCCAGAAGAAGTGAGCTTCTGTGCTGGTGCATGGCTGGCTCTCAATATTCTAGGGTTGGCATTTGCGGAGTTAACATTAGTGACTGATGTTAACTGGGTTTCAGGCCGTTGGGTGGGAACATTTTACAAGGTGTGACGTTAGAGTTTTCCTGGCCGCCCCAAACCCAATAGGGTAAGCCGGCACTCAGTCAGCCACACGTCGTGAGGGGCTGCGCCCACGCCCAAAGGTAAGTACCTTATGGTACGGTGTGAATCAGAACTGGAGTGTGGTGTCCACGGGTCAGGCGGACCTTGGACATTAGTACGACGTCAGGCAGTACTCTTGACTGGTTGGCGGCACAGATGCAAAGGTGGGGCCACAGAGTGGCTACTATTCTTTCTTTCTCTCCCAACCGCCAGTCCAATATATTGTCGCTTGACGATAATGTAAAGGCGAGACTTGGCAAACTGATGAGGATCTTACGTGACTCAGGCTCAAAGGGCCCCGTCAGGGTTTGGGTGTGAGTGTGACATCCGTGTGTGTGAGTGGAATTGCTGACTCACGACTTCGTTCAGAACACGGGTTGGGTTCATGCCACCCGAGTTAGCTGGCATTTCCGTTGTCAGCGCTGTATTGGCACCCAGGGAGGGTAACTGTTTCCCAATGTGTGGAACAGGTGGTTCTTTGCTTTGAGCATTCTTGCTCACGCTGCTTGTGCAGTGCCAGCTCGCAGGACAACGACTAAGGATCTGTTCACAGCCGCAAGTCACAATTGGCAATTAGGAATAGCACCGCAGTCTTGCAATACGGCTTACAGCCACCGACCAAGTGTGTGAGAAGGTGCGTGGCTGTGGACCAGGCTTTTGCAATTTCTCTGTGTTTCTGCCTTACCGGTCTCCGCTGGCCCCGCGTTCCCCACACGACAAGACATTACACTCTCACAGTTTGGTGTCCATCACCTCAATAGTCCAAGACCCGATCGGCAACCCACTTGAAAAGTGCCCACTCACACTGGGGGCACGGTGCAGCTCCTCCGGAGCTAAGGCGTGTTCATGCCTTGGTCACACTCGGGGCAATGACGCCCCTCCAGGGCAGAAGAAGTGCCTGTACTGTGCGTGCAGGTCCCGCGCAATAATCATCATCCAGCCAAATGGCCAGTAGTCCCACTCCATTGGTAGTAGGTAAACGTCAATGTACTTCCACATGATGTTACTGCGCCATGGCTCCCATGCTCGTATGCGCCCCTCCAGCACCTCCAAGGGGTAGCAAGCACTGGCGCCACACGCGGGGAGGCCGTCATGATCGAAGTCTTCAAGCAGCAGCGAGGGGAGGGAATGCAGGAGGGCGTGGAACCAGCAGGAGACGATCAATGCGAACGGATCAGACTCACCCGGCAAGGTATAAAAATGCCTAGGAGAGCCTCTAGCATTTGCCCATGCCTTGTTGCGGGCAGCCGACCATCATAGGAAAAGATCCACCACCGCCGGCACGCCGCAGAATGGCCAGGCACGGCAGCGCACACGCAGGTTGGTGTTGGCACTGAGCTTGGTCCGCCGCTCGTGAAAAACAAGTAGCCCATTCTTGAGGCGGAGGCCCTCAAGGAGAATGAGGTGGCCGCTCTGCACCCTGTTGAAGAAAAGAAAATCTAGGGTCGCAGAGCAAGCCACGCAGAGTACGCGCAGGTCCCCCATAGCCAAGCCGAAGTCCAGGATGCCGCACATCAATTGCGTAGGAACCGGGCGATGCAAATGGGCCGGTTCCAGGTCTTGCCAATGCCATGCCTTAGTGAGCCTCCGGGTGATGGAATTGAAAGCAGAGAAGTCGATGTGTCCCATCGATTGGTGCACCATGGAAATCGCATCCAATTATTGGGGGTAGGCTGCGGATCCCAATGCGTCCCTCCTCCCGCAAAACTCAGATGTAGTGGTAGATCGAAGAAAGTCGAGCGGGGAGCACCATGAGGTCGTTCGCCTTGCAAAAGGAGGCAAACTTGGAGAACTTGGTGTGCATCGACCTCCGCATAGACTCCATGTAGAACGAGAGGAATTGGGCTTGCATCCATGACCAATCAGACAAAGGAAGCCTGTCTATGTCACAACCGAAGAGGGGATGGTTGGTAGGCACGACCTCCACTGGTAGTGGGTTCGCGACCGGCGATCCCGGGGGAGGGAATGTGCCGTCACCACCCCCGAATCGAGCTTTGACTCCACGATTGAATGCGAAACGCCGGCAGATTTCACTGAGGGGGAGGAAGGATGGCCGGAATCGACAGGTCCCCCCGGTGTGAACATGCCCAGCCGACGAGGAATGGCCATCTCCCATGAGGCGAGGCGATGGAGCTGTGGGAACCACATGGCGGACAGCCAACCCGGGGCCAAGACCACCGCTTCCACGTCCCGATGCACCATCAGGAATGCCGTGAGTCGCGGGAGAAGCAACCAAGGCGGGTTGGCCCAGTTGGCCTCGCCCATCCAATTCTAAAGGAAGCATCTACCCCTGCCGAGAGGGGCGCATGATGCCGCGAGTTGAACTTGGGGCAGCGGGTATTCCATTAGGAAGCAAAATGGTCAACCGTCCGCTCCCCAAACTCCCGTGTAATGGCTTGAAAAATGGATGAGTTGACCCGGCAGTCCTCCCCACTTGATGCAACAACCTTAGTGGTGTGGGATGCCTGCCCTCTTTAAGCCATAGACACGCCTTGCCGGCCACATAGGTCCTTATAGGGACGTAGGCGGGACCACCCCGGCCTACTCCCATATCATATAATAATATACAGTTCGGTTACAGTATTGTTACCATATCTTGGGGGCAAGGCATCCCCCACACTAGGAGACCGTAGTAGGGCGTCCCCCTCATGAGGCCTAAGTGCATAACATTCGTCCCCCTCAGGGAGGTGGGACATCCCCGTCCCAATGCGTGCATATGGGAGTAGACTTATGGGTGGCTTGAGAACCTACTGTATGTAGGGATTGGCAGAAATTGACACAAAACCCGTATTTCATCACCCCGTGCTCCCGCCCCTTTTCCACCAGAAAGGCCCGAGAAATGCGAGAATTAGGATTGGGATCTACCTGTAAGTTCGCCCCCATACTCAAGTACTCCTTGCAGAGGGCCTCCTATCCCGCCCGCTCCTCCGCCAAATGGATCGGATACTCACCAAGGTCAAAGGGCGGGGGAGAGCTCTGTGGCACTCATGGCAGTGGAACACCTGAATGGATCCAGCGGAGAATGTGCGATGGCGCTCCAATCCTCCACCATATCTAAAGCCGTCCCTGATTGCAGTTACAAGGGAAGTCGTCTACGTATCCAGAGGTGGACGCGCCAATTGAGGCTGTCCCTGCCACTTGTTTTGCTTCCCCAAGGGGCCGCTTGAATGGGGTTGGGAATCGCCACTCCCCAACTTGCCCGCGCGGCTGGCCGCAACCGCCTTGGTTGCAAGCTTGACCTCTTGTGTCAAAGTTCCTTGTGGATGGCGCCAAGAGTCCCATCGATGATCTTAGTGGTGAAGCCACCTTCGGGCTTGCTGAGGCGGATCTGAACTTGCACGCCCACCAGGATTCTTTGAGTCCGGTGCCATGATGCTTGGTGTGCACCTGGTGAAGGCGGAGCTGATCGACTTGTCATTCGGTGATGGCGACCGAGGTGTAGACGTGCAAAAGGAGGGGGTCGCGGATCGAAGGCAGGAGGCTCGAATGGGCAACGAGGTCCATGAAGGCTGCCGTGTAGTCAAGCTGCTCTGCAGCCCCAGGAGCTGAGCTCGTGTACTCCTGGAAGTAGCCAGAGTTTGGGCCCAAGGCGGCAGCAACGGTCTGGCGTTGGCCCGTCTCGCGTACATCAAACCAAGCTATGAAGGTCGTGAAGTCAGTTCTAGCAATGTGATGTTTGACTGACCCGGGCAGTAAGAGGGGGTCCGAGACCCACGTGAGCTCTATCGGTCGGTCAGGGAGGCGCAAGTTGAAACGAAGCGCCTGACCTGCAGCCATGGTTTGGCAGTGCTGAGGTTATATAGAAAGGACTCGGCACGGAGGCTGGAGTGTCGAACCACTCTGTGGTTCCGGGTTGTGCCAAAATGTTGGTGCGAAGCAAAACAAGATAAGGGGGCCGCCAAGGGTCACGCCTAAAATAGCCGCTCCTACTTGTTGCCAAACTTCCCGCCATACCCAAGGGCCAGCTTGACCAGTCCCCTTGTCTATGCCCAAGTTACCAGGTTCACCCAGATGCCCTTGGATCCGTCGGGCAGAATTGACCCCAAGTACGGAGGTTGACAGAAACCGGCCGTGTGATGGCCTTGAAACGGTCCCAAGGGGCAGACTGGCTCAGACTTGCCGGTGCGCACCCACCCAACGTTGTCCTTGGCAGAAACTCATTAACAAGATAGTTAACTATATTTTCTCTGAGTCCCTCACACCACTAGATTGCTACAAAGAGCTGTAGGCATGGGTGGAAATGAGTGGCTTTGATCTTGTTCCCGCATTGAGGCAAAGCTGGAATAGACGCATTCACAACCAAGGGCACTTCATGATGTACTGCTGCAGAGGCCACACTGTGCACTCTTTTGCCACTTGCAGTTTGACTTTGATTGGGGGCACTTGTACTAGAACAAGTCAGCCACAAGTAATGAAGAGCCCTGTTTTCCAAGCTGCGTTGCATTGTTAACTCTTGCTCAGAATTTCTGGTTTGCCTCCTCTAGGTGATGAGACTGCCACCAAAGCTACGTGGTCAGCAATGGAGAACCCTTGTCATGGGAGGTCAGCAATATCTCCTAAATGGCATGGATTAAATCTCAATAGCCGGAGAGCACAGCACAGGACCCACTAGTAAATGGAGCGGGGGATGATTATAGTATTGATTTGTTGTTAGTTTTGAAGGAGGGAAACGGATCTGGAAACCCATGGGAGTGAAGATGTGCAGAGTGGGTAGTGTATACGCGTAGCTGGTAGTCGCTACTTTGTTGCGGTGCATAGTTAGTTGGGTGGCAAGAACAAGCGAGTTGGAAACAGAATAGAACTTGAAGCCAGCCAATTTTTGAAAGTGAGCAATGTGGGTATGCTATACACATAATTCATAAACCGCCGCAACATTGAGCTAAAAATATCGGTCCTAGCAATTGCCATCATGCATTCGGTTCTAAAGTGAAAGTGATTTCTCAAACCGTGTGGCTGACTGTGAATGCCTCCTATACCATTGGTGTCGCTGTATCCCAAAGGCCCTGGATACATTCGGGCTGTGCAAGCGTGACAAATGGTGAGAAACAGCCTAAGCTCCATGCATAGGTGGCAGTCCCGGATATCAATAAACTATTTGCTTTAGAAGTTGACACCCTTGCCTATGATATATCACAATATCTTGCGGCTATTGGGCATGGCATCCTTGAGATTGTGGGCCAAGTGCAGTGGCTCCTTGGCTCAAAGGCCAGTTACAAAGACGTACACCACATCACGCATGATTTGACAGTCAACAGCACAGAGATGGCGTCCAATCTGGGATGGCCGACCCTTAGCGACAATGCCTTGGAATGGTTAGGGAAGACACTGTGTTGATTTTGATATGCTTAGCATCAACTGACGTCAAGAGTGACCACCCCAAGGGGCCAGCAACTATGGCTGCACAATGCCCATGGAATAGTCATGCAACAACCTACTCTATTTGGAACCATTTTTAAGGACGTTCAATAATGGTACTGCAATCTGCCCTACACTAAGAAGTGAATGTCGGTATCATTTAACGGATACACGTATCCATTTTCTGGACCTCCCCCTATCCGGTTGTTGTAACATCAGTGGGATGCACATCACGCTTGCGTGACATCCTCCAGTCGCAAACATTGAATATGTAACGATTTGCAATGACACAACCGAGCATTTGATAGCTTGGGGTGTTGCACCAAATGTGACCAAGGTGATAAAGGCTGCTGTGAGCCAAGGGTGCGAGACAAACTTGTTGTGCTGCATCGCAACATGGACGACTAGGGGTGCCATACCCAGGTTGTAGGAAGAAGTGTGCTTTTGATCAGAGCCGCTCGGCCTGAGTGAGCTGATCTAATTGTCAGAGAATTTGAGGTGCACGGCTGTGC